>CANUEX010006192.1:0-46957 GCA_948099535.1 Jatropha multifida
AGTTAGACTATTTAAATTCGGTTTTCGATTCGGTTCGCGGCATAAAATATTATTTTTGGCCAATTTTCATTGGTGAAAATTTACAATTAAATTTTAAATAAAAATTCTTTTAAAAAATAAATTAATGGGTTATTTCAATTATCGAGAGAAGGGTTTTTGACATGAACAAGATAATAAATTTCATGGGAATAGAAACTTGAAGCGAAAGCTAAATGGTTTGACTCGTGGGAGATTTTCATAAAATTAAAAGCCTTAATTTGTGAATTCCTGAGTAATCACAAGAACTTAATGATTTAATTTATATTTGATTGCGCCATTGAGAGATGGGAAATTGACTTACGTTGAAATATCAAATAAAAAATCGAAAGAACTTATTAGCGAGTTTATCGTTATTTGTCCTTCTTGAATAATTAAAATTGATTATTAAAATAATAGGATAAACTAGATATAATTAAGTGAAGTTAAAATCTCGAGAAACCTTTAAACCTTAATTTCTTTTCAACTTCTTGTTTGATCCCATTCTTATTGTTTTACTTTAATTCTTTTATTTTTAAATACATTCTCTTTATTGTCATTTAAATAATAATAAGTTATGTAATTTTGGTACTTGTTATACAATCTCTGTGGGACAATCTACTCACTCTTTATTACTTGTTTGTGATTTTATACACTTGCGAATTTGCCCTGTCAGTTCTCATTTCCAATTTGGCTAGGGAGCTAAGAGATATGTAGACAAATTTTAGATTTATCCCTAAATTACAAACCAAATCAATCAAAGCTCCGTTCTCCTCTCTCATCATCTTATTATTATTATTGTTGTATCTTCAATAAGGAGCTAGAGTGAACATTGTCTATTTTAATTTTTCATGGTTGGTATTTGTGTATTTGTGAAAAGGTCTGCAAATGATGATTTTATTATTCTCTTGTTAAATGTGGATGATATGTTGAATGTGAGTGATGATACTAAGAAAATTAATAGCTTGCAAAAGGAGCTTGACAAGTCCTTTGCAATGGAGGATTTGAGACTAGCAAAATAAATTTTTGAAATAAAGATATATCGAGACAAGAAAAATAAAAAGTTATGGTTGTCTCAAAAAGAAAAAAAACATTGAGAAAGTTCTCAACAAATTCAACATGAGCAATGCAAAACTAGTTTGTTCTCCACTTGCAGACCATTTTAAGTTAACTTCTAATCAATATCCTTCAAGTGAGAAAGATGAAAAAGAGATGAAGAAAGTATCTTATGCATATGTGGTTGGTAGTTTGATGGATGCCGTGGTATACACAATACCAAATATTATTCATGTTATTGGTGTTTTTAATTGGTTTCTCCCAAATCCAAATAAAGAATACTGGAATGCGGTGAAATATGTTCTTAGGTATCTCAAAGGCACTTATACATTTTTCTTATGTTTTAGTGATTGTAAACCTTGTGTTGGATGGATAGATAGATGCATATATGGTTGTTGATGTAGATTCTAGTAAGTCCACTTTTAAATACTTGATAACTTTTGTAGGGGTAGTAATACTGTGGCAATCAAAGTTATAAAAATGTGGTGCTTTATCTTCCATTGAGGCGGAATATATTGCAATTACAAAAGCAAGCAAAAAATTTTTTGGGATAAAGAAATTCCTACAAGAATTGGGCCTTAAACTAGAGAAATATGTATTAATTAGTAATAGTTAGAGCATTATTCATCGTAGCAAGTACTTTACTTTTTGTTTCAGCTAAAAGCATATTAATGTAAAGTATCACCGGATTTGAATGCACTAGAGATGAAAACATTTCAATTTGAAAAAATACACACAAATGTTCATGGCTCAGATGTGATGATTAAAGGCCCATAAAGAAATTTGTTGCTTGTAAGAAGATAATATGCATGGAGAACCTCCCTACTTGAATATGAAGGAAAAATTTATTGACGTGGGTTCAATTCAAGTGGCTTACAAAAAACAAAAACAAAAATAAAATATAAGAGAGAATGTCGAGATAGAGAGAAAGAAATCCAAATAGAAATTCAGAGTCTTGATTGAATGATTAATTGTTTACTCGATCTTGATGAAATTTCGATATGTTGCTATATTCACCAAACTCTACAAGGTGAACGGTTCTAATTAGTTATTCGGCTCTCTTTATTGGTGAGATTTACTCACTTTATCTCTTGTATTTGTTATTGAAATACACCTTAAGTTTTAGATAGATTAAATTTGTAATAGCTATGGATGTGGCTTGATGATGTTAGTATCATCTAGTTGATCTAGAGAGGAACTTTGTAGAGCCCATTAATTTTATTAGTGGAAAAATTTGAAGTGGACTTCGATTCATGGTTTCTTCCTTCTCCTTAGAGAGTTTTCTACATAAAGTTGGAGTTCTTGTGCATTGATGATTTGTCTTTATTTGGCTTGCTATTATTTATTATTATCTCGATAAATTGGTATTGCTTGTTTAATTTGCACAAAGGGGAAAAATATTGATCCTAATTATTATTCATTATGTTTATATTTGTGATTTTTCTCGATAGAAAGAGACCCACGTTTTAAAAAAAAAAAAAAAGAATAGCAAAATTGAATTAAAGATTATCAGTCCATTTAGAACAAATGAATTCCACAATATAAAAAATATATATAAAATTGTGTAGAAAAAAAATTAAAAAAAATACATATTTAGCAACCACAAATTGAATTATATGAAATTGAATATGTCTAATTCAAATTCTACTAAAATTAATAAAATTTGTAAATAAATTTCCTAAAATTAAATCATTAAAATTTATATTGATAATACTACCCTCCATTGTTGACTACTATTTCTTTTTTTTTTTCTTTATTTTTCCGAAAATTCCTAACTAGACGCGCAGCTATCACTATAAAACTACAAAAGCCAAGCATATGAACAATTGTTTTTAAATATAATTAAAAATTGTAATAAACTTCTTAAATATTTCCAAATATAATCCAAAACAACAATAATATTTTCATAGTTCCCAAATTAATTAGTTAAATGAACAAGATTTTTTACACCAATTAAAGATAACTATTATAATAAATGTTACAAAATATATATATAATAAATAAAATTAATAATTAATTAATTAATTAATTATGGTGGAATGTAAGTAATATTTATTTATATAAATTTTATTATTTATATTTTAATAAAAACAACAAGTTATTATTTTGGTGTTTGCTAAATTATTATGCCCAATGTTATATTTTAAATAATAAAGATAAATGAATTTTTATTTAAAAATTTATTTTAAATATAATTGTGTAGAATTCAACAAAAATTTTTATTTTATCCCAAATAATAAAATTCCTTATTTGACATATTAAACATGAGAAATTTATTTATAAATAAATTCTCTATCCAGATTCATTTATTTGAAATGAAAAACTAACAGCAGAAGGAGAGGCTAGAAAATAAAAAGGTGTAGATTTTTCATTGTTTAGGTACATATTAATGGGGAGTAATTTTTTTTTATCTTTTAATCAGTATTTTAAAGATTAAAATAAATTTTTTTTACATAAAAAGATTAAATAATTTAACGATGAATAATATAGACACGGTGTAATGTTTTTATAAAAAATGAGCAATTAAAAAGTAATTTAAATCAAAATTTTAGAGACTAAAAATAATTTTTTAACTTTGAAACTCAAAAATAATTTTTAAATGTACTTTAGATGTTATTAATAATTTTTTTTTATTACAGAAAACAACAGTCATAAACTTTAAAATTAGAATAATCTTATATTTAAAAAAAATGAGATTTTGTGAATCATATTTGGTTTGATTGGTTTTCTTTTTATAGACGTAGAAAGTGAAAAATCTCAAATTCAAGTCATCTTTATAATAAAGTTATGACCAATTTAATGAATATTATTTAAAAGAGAGGATTGTTGTCTGTTGTGTAGCTTATAATATTACTCAAGTCCGTTGGAACTCGCATGTACAAAAAAAGAAATGTTTTAATATGTAAACCAAACCCCTCAAATTTTCCAATTTTTGGTAAAAAGCCAATCAATTTATTTATTTATCTTTTTGGTACAAAATCACCCACTAATTTACTAACGAGAATGATCTTTTGTCATTTGTCATAAATCTTATCTCTAAATGGGGAAATAAATATCTGTATATGTCATAAAAAGAATTGACAGAAATAAAAGGACAAAGACGCCACCCTAAACTGACCTCACTATATAAATGCTCCTTCACGGGCATACGATTCCTAGCTTCAACATAGAAATTATCACTTCTCTCATGCAATAAAATCAAACAATGGCGACAAAAAAAGCTGCAACTTCTTCTTTCTTATTCCTTCTCTTCCTCATAAGCCTTCCCCATGACCAAACCCATGCAAGCCCAATAAAAACCATAGTTGTACTTGTAATGGAAAATCGATCTTTTGATCATATGTTAGGTTGGATGAAGAAACTGAACCCAGAAATTAATGGTGTTGATGGGAGAGAGTGGAACCCACTGAACACAAGTGATGTAAATTCAGAGAAGATATATTTTAAAGAGGAAGCTGTGTTTGTGGATCCTGATCCTGGCCATTCATTTCAGGCAATCAGAGAGCAAATATTTGGGTCAAATGATTCAAAGAAACCTCCATTGATGAATGGGTTTGCTCAACAAGCCTTGTCTATGGACCCATCTACTAATATGTCCAAAGATGTCATGAATGGGTTTGATCCTGATATGGTAGCTGTTTATAAGACTTTGGTATCAGAATTTGCTGTCTTTGACAGGTAATTACTATTTTTTTTATTTTAAATTCTCTTTATTAGGAAGATTTTTTTGTTTTTTATTATTTTTAGGGGTCTGCCTTTGGAGAGAATTTCTTTTTTCTCTTTGTTTTATTTGGTTTCTATTTCATTTTTTTCTATTTTAATTTTAGGTATGTAAATTCTTCCATACCTTATAAAGTTTCAAGTTTTCTCTTTGGTTTCTTTTTTCTATTTCATTTTTTCTATTGGATAATTTTTTTTTTTAACAGTGCGAGTGTTTTCATCGAATAAAATAAAAGGCAGGAGGAGTACCAAAATTATTTTTGTTGTGCATCTTGTTATTTTTCAATCCATTGGATGTCCAAATAAATAAAAAAAATTGAAATAGGTTTCATGATTGAGAAAAAAAAATATAATATTACAAATGTACTAATAAGATGGTTTAAAGAAATACACGTGTAGTTTACTCTTTTAAAGAAATACACGTGTAGTTTACATTTTAATAATTAATATTTTTGAATAATTTAATTTTTCTACCTCTTTTTACCATAAAGTATTAATCGTTTGATAGGTGGTTTGCATCCGTTCCAGCATCTACGCAACCCAACCGGCTATATGTGCACTCCGGCACTTCCGCCGGCGCCACCAGCAACATTCCGGCATTACTCATCAAAGGTTACCCTCAAAGAACTATTTTTGAGAACCTCGATGATGCGAGAATATCATGGGGAATATATTATCAAAATGTTCCGGCTACATTGTTCTATAGGAACCTAAGGAAGCTAAAGTATATTGGTAATTTTCATTCTTACGATTCAACCTTTAAAAAACATGCACAACAAGGGAAGCTTCCTGGATATGTTGTGGTGGAGCAGCGGTACATGGACACTAAGCTAAAGCCTGCTAATGATGATCATCCTTCCCATGATGTCTATCAAGGCCAGATGTTTGTCAAGGAGGTGTTTTTTCTTAACCTTGCCATGAATCTCATTTTGAAGTTTGTATCTTCGACGAGTTAAATCTTGCATAGTAAAGTTTAATTTTTATTAATGATTAACAATTGTACTACAGTTGAAAGTACCAATTGATCCTTAAATTTTATATGCATATTGAATTCTTGAATGGAAAGATTTTGAATTTTAATTTTACATATACAAAAATGTACAAGAAGCTTGATTGAAGGAATATGGTTGCAGGTGTACGAGACACTAAGGGCTAGCCCACAGTGGAATGAAACTCTATTGGTGATAACATATGATGAGCATGGAGGGTTCTATGATCACGTGGCGACACCTATGAGTGGAGTGCCAAGCCCAGATGGGATAGTGGGCCCAGAACCATTTCTTTTCAAGTTTGATCGATTGGGTGTTAGGGTTCCCACCATTGTGGTCTCACCTTGGATAGAGAAGGCCACCGGTAAGTGCTATTTCCCTTTCATTCCAACTCTTTCTTTTTGGCCTTATCTCACCCACAATTTCGTCCTTTGGGAATATATTATCGGTTTTTTAAGAAGAAATTAAATTAGAATTTCGTTAAGAGGAAACCGTAGACACTTATGATACAAATCAATATATTTGGATATAAAATTTTATATAGAAAATCTAATAATCAGACATTAATATAAAAAATAAAAAAAATTGATTTTACAGAGTAAAATATTTATATCATGGGCGATCACTTGATCTAATTGACAGCTATTCATGGCCATCGTTCAATTTTATGGTCTTTCTACGAGTTTGATTTGATTACTTCCGAATTTTTCCTTTCTATTAGAGAGGAAATCTACACTTCTTCCTACATAATTATTCGAATAATAAAAAATTCTTAGATAAAGTCACCATAACGGTGACAATAATAATTCAAAAATAAATCTATGAACAAAATCTTAAGCAATAATAAATCTCAATATTTAAGTGATAATAACATAAATTTTTATACAAATATAAGAATAATTTGTAAAAAAAATAAACAGAAAATGGAAAAAGATGACTCCTGGTGAAAGCTCACCGCAGCCGCCCGTGGAAGAAGAAAATAGAGCTTTTAGGTCTTGAAAGAGAGTTTTTTATATTGTTTGTTTTTTACCTTTAGGATGTAATTTTGTTTTTTTCTTTTTTTCTAAACTCATAGTTGTGAGTTTTCTCTAATAAACTACCATAACAATAATTAAGTCCTCTTAATTATAAACCAGCTGGACTGAATTTTATATATTCTTTATTTTAGTTCCTTCATAATTAAGTTTATTATATTGTAAAAAATAATGACAATTTGTCTCTGTGTGGTAAGGGATGTACCTCTTCCCTTTCGAATATTTTTTTTAAACTGCCAAGTATCTATACCTTATTACTAAGTATGAGTAATCTAGTTCGGAGCTTAGTTACAGTTATTGTTTGTCGTCTCTCCTTGTTAGTGTATTTAGTGGATATTGAACTTGAGAGCTCTTTCCACGTGTCAAGCTTGTATTGCCAATTGAACCACAGTCCGTAACGCTTTTAAATCTTTTGTTTCTATTCCATTACGTTCATAACTAGGACTGAAATAATGTCAAGACGTAGAAGATACCACATCTCTCCATATGATACTAGATCCCCTTCTTCTTATTTTAACATCATCCACCATTAATGAATTGAATCCACAGAATGTGACACATTAGGATTGCGACTATTTTAGTTTAGTTTAGTCATCAACTTACCGTAACCTTTCTACTTCACTTTAAAAAAATCTTAAGAAAAATATTTATTTTTTAATTTATTAATTAGATCCAAAAATAATTTCAACCTCACTGAATTGAAATTCATTATTAAACATAACATTAGATACTAACGTCTACTAATTGTATTACTTGAAAGTAGAAGCTTTAATCAACAAGAACACTTAATTATATACACGAAACATATTTTATTTGTAATACAAGAATGTAATAAATTATATTTTTCGGTAATACGATGATTGAATTAATTTTCAGAGATTGAGATAATGTTTTATAAAAAGTTAATTCGTATAACATTTAGCTTGTAGCGTTATATGAAAAAGCTACAAAAACAGCTAAAAACTACCGATGAAAATAAAATAAAATAAGTTAGTTTATGTATAGGGATATAATCCTTTTTCACACATTGCTTTTTTGAAAAGAAGAAAATGTGACACTTTTTAAATTATTATGTTATCTTATTCAAATTGTCAAATGTGTATGTGAAATGTTTTGTAGAAAGTAGGCTCAACCAATAAATACCAGCCAAAAAGTGGCAATTTTTTTGCCACTTTTGTCCTTTTTCCCAACCAACTATGCATTACTTATTGTGAGAAAATAAATGGGTTGGTCAGGACATTAGGCTTTTTCTTTTAGGACAGAAACTTTGGAAATTGGAAATAAAGGGGCAAGTCTTTGAATATTGCCAAAAGCTAACAAGGTTGGCACTCAAAAGTAAAAATAGATAAATCAAGAGAAAAAGAAAATTAATTTTTTTTCCATTTTCCTTATTTAATAGTCTTGTGAACAATTAATATTAGATAGTGGGGAAAAGAGTTTTAATATAATTAATTTTGAAATTTTAAAATGTTAGTCTTCATGAGAGGTTTTCACAATCAATTCCAAAAATTAAGTCATCAATAAATTATTAATATATAATCTTTAGGGTCTCTAAGAATATATTATAGAAAAATAAGGAAAAAGTTACAGTTAAATTAATTTAAGTAATTATTCTTAAACTGTATTAAAAAAAAAACCTAGACTATAATTTTGGGGCTGAATGCTTCAATTCACCCTTGAACATTATTATTATTATTTGAACTCTTGAACTTTTATTTTGACATATTAAACGCTTCAAACTTGCAAAATTAAATTAATTAAATACTTATTACATAGTTAAAAATGTGAAAATTATTATTTCAAAAGTTACGTTAACTACAAATCAAATCAATATTTTGCATATAAAAATATTAAAAATTATTGCTATTAGTATGTAAAAGTGTGCAATATTGTCAAAATTTATAAATTTAAATGCATAATAGATTATTTATAAAATTCAAGATGCTGCGAGATTAAAATTGTAAAGTTGAGGGGTAAATTTATGTATTTAAACATAATTTTGGATTGGGAGTAAGTATGTAATATAGGTTACAATTAATTAATTAGGGTGAAAAATACTTTGAACTTTACATGTCAATGAAATTGCATTTTATTTTTCATTTTAGAGCATTTTTGTCAACAAGTTAAAAATAGGGGGCAATACAAACTTAGTGTATATATGTATCGTTTTCAAAATTAAATTCATCTTAATACCATTATTTATTTGTATATAAAACTAAAGTTTATTAAAATAAACATTGTTATAAATAAAAATTACCTCTGCTTAATTAGATTTGACATTTTTTTCTATTTATACAACATTTTTAAAAAATAAAAAATAATATTAATGCGACATAATTAGAATCAACATGAACACGACCCGTTTAATAATCGTATCGAATATTTAAGCAATAAATATGATACAAAAATTAAATGAATGACATGAATACAATATGAAAATTAAAAAAGTGACACAAATACAACTCGTGTAACCCGTTTAATTAAATAAGTGATATATGAGTTAAAAATTCAACTAAATTTAATAGAACGGATCGTATACAGGTTATAGCATAAGACGTATAACATGTTAACCTGCATAACTTGCTTAATATACATATTATATATGAAACTATATTTTTATCTTTGAACAAACGTGTTAGATGAGTTAATGTGTAACACGACCGTTTAAACTCGTGTTATATACGGATGATCCATTTCTGACACAAATCTAGTTAGAGTCAGTGTCAATGGCCAATTTTGATACTCACAAATACAATCACATTATATTTCCTTAGAAGTAACTCTTTTATAATTACACTTACCCGGAAGTGAACTTTCCGGAAAATTGTTAATTTGAACCAAACGAGGCTGAATTTAGAGTAAAATGAACCTACATTGGCAGTTTAGAGTCTTTAGACTTGGGATCAAACAGATAAAATTCATAAAACTCTAAAAATTCTAGATTTTATTATTAATTAAACATTAAAAGTACTATATTAAATTTTTTTTCCCTTTTCCGAATTTTGGGCTTTTTTTAGGATAATTTTGGGAAATTGATAGAACTGATTTGCATATATTAATAGAAATTTCAATTATATATATATATAATGGTGATTATGCAGTTGTTCACGGCTCAAATGGATCACCATTTCCGACATCCGAATATGAGCATTCATCGATTCCAGCGACAGTGAAGAAGCTCTTCAACCTGTCCTCTCCTTTCCTGACTAAAAGGGACGAATGGGCTGCCACCTTCGAATCCATTGTTCAGAAACGGACAGAGCCCAGAACTGATTGCCCTGGTTAGTTCAAAATCTGAACATTACGTCTTCCTCCAAATGGTAAAAACATTTATTTTCCAGAAAACGATTTTCTTCTAAACCAACGAAAGATTTTCATATAGTTCTAGAATATTATCAAGATTTTCATTTTGTGTTGATAAATTTTCCCATCTTAATAGTGCAACTGCCAACTCCATCGAAGATCAGAAAAGGCGACGCTAATGAAAATGCAAAGCTTAGTGAATTCCAGCAAGAGCTAATGCAGCTAGCAGCAGTGCTAAAAGGAGATCACATATTGACAAGTTACCCTCAGAATATAGGGAAAGAAATGACAGTGAAGGAAGGAAATGCATACATGGAGGACGCTGTGAAACGTTTCTTTGAGGCTGGACTTTATGCAAAAAAAATGGGAGTTGATGAACAGCAAATTGTTAAAATGAGGCCATCTCTTACTACCAGATCATCTAAACCAACCATCAATAACCCTTAGAAAAATATTATGTTATTATACATCAGTCATCAAATGTAAACACAGAAAATAGAAAGTAAAAGAGAATAAACAAGTAATGTTATCTTCATATTTAACGGTGATGGCAGTGTTTTTATACTGAATCAAGCTTAACAAGGACAACGCCACAAGTAAATGATCAAATTCAAATTAAGAGTTTAGTCTCAAATTTTCTAATTGAGACGACTAGGGGTGTGGAAAACCACCTATGAAATTGAATTAAAAACTGAATCGATCCAATTCAGTTTGATTCAATCAATTAGTGAAGGGATGTTCGGCTTATTCGTTTTGAACCAAATATGTTGTTCGCTTTCGAGTTGGTTTCATAGAAATTTATCGGTTGGATTTAAAACCAAATTAATACGGTAAAAATCAACAAAAACTGATCGAACCGACTGATTTCATACAGTTTGGTTCAAATACTAATTCTGATTCGATTCAGTTTGTTCAAAAATCTCGGTTTTCATTTTTTTGGCCTTAATTCGGTTTAAATTGAATCAATTGTTTGCCCACCCCTAACTCAACTAGGCTCAATTGCACCTCTTAGAAACCTCTATTCTAAGTGATGTTCATTTCAACCCGATCCGTTTATAAATGGAGCAAGGATAGATTTATAATCCAACCTGGGAAAATCAGAATCTAACCCGATTACTCTTTTTTATATAAAAAATAGGCTCTTTTTAGGGATTTTATGTATATAAACCCAACATGACCCAACTCGATTTAATCCCAAGGGGATGCCTGATCGATATTATTTTTTTATTACTGGATCGGATATGAATATTTTAAAATCTGATCCAAATTCGACCTATGATCATCTCTCGTCAATCGGCGAGAAATTTATTTACTAGTAAGAAATTCCTCATAATCCACATAATGAACTGCAAAATGCTGATAGTACTACGTACCTTGACAGCAGAGAATTTTCCATTTACAGGTCTAAAACATTAGAAGATACAAGATTCAACACTAATTTCAAACGTGGCAGATGTGTACAAAAAGAATTCAGAGGTCTCCATGATTAACAAATGTCAAAATCCCTCCTATAAGCTTTAAACAACTTTCCTATTTTTCTATCTATACCACTCTTCTTTTTCTGTGTAAATGGTATCAATGAATCTTCTTCACAAGGATGCGTCATACTGAACAAAGGATCAACGAATTTATGATCAAAATTCAATTTCAACCACTGTTTATTGGATCCCAACCTGGAATATTAGCAGTAGCTTCATTTACCATCTTTACAAGTCTCACCTGCACATAAATTCATTGAGAGAGGGACAGAAAGCCCATATGTTATCTTCAAATTATGATTTTAGTTTCATGAAAGTGGGACAATATAGTATTATTAAAGAATCATAATTCAGACAAGAACATTTTGCTCAAGTGTCACTTTATCAGCAGGCAATGCACTAGTTACTATAAATGGCAACTAAATCACAAAATCCTCATATTTGGTAAAGCAAACCAATCTGGGTGAAATTTGACATTATTTACCACACCAAACTAGATGTATAATGAGTTTATTTTATTTTACATACACTGGCTGACTAATGAGAAATGACCATGCATATGCAAGATAACATTCCAAAATGGTTTTTGATGATGCTGTGGAATAAAGAAAGGAGGAAAAGAAAGAATAAAAACAAAAGAAACTGCTGCATTTACTGGACAGGAATTAATTCCCACAAGTAATTTTGCAACTGAATTTGAACAAGACAAACCTAGTGTTTTGCTTTATATTCATGAAGAGCTGTGACAAGGTTAAGGATGTACGAAAAAGGATTGAATGATTAGGATAACGGTCAGTGATTTCTAGGTGAGATAGCATATTTTAAATTATTAGATTAAACCATAACAAAAATATGAGTCTACATTAGAAATTTCAACTTCCAACACATCATATAATACATTTTTATAAACATCCTTTCCTCTAAATCTGGCCAAATATTACTGAAACAATTATTGACTTAACCAGGGCTGATTTTCAAATATTATTGCAATATCCAAGATAGAAAACCAACAATTATATATCAATCAAGTAGTAGATATTCACTAAAACTAATGAGAGACAATTCATTAGTGAATGGAGTACCTAAGGATTGGACTTCCATCATTTGCAAACAAAGTATAGAGAAATCTAAGGGAGTGTTACGATTTAAATATTAAAATGCTCTTAAAAATTCTAGATATATTATGCAAACATATGGATTGTTTCAGGTAACACTGAACAGTCTAGTTGAAATGGAAATTTTTGGAGATGAAACTACAAAACTGTAATGTTGTTCCAGTAAGTTATGGTATAGGGTGGAAAGTAAAAGACGGACATACAAGGTACTCAATATTGGATTTCACAGGCTCCTTTGAAGCAGAATTTACATATTAATGAACATTGTCCATTGTTGGGCTCCGCATCAACTTTGTTATATGATTGTTACATTACTATAGTTATTAGATCTTGACTTGCTGGCCATTCATCTTGTCCAAGGATGTCATTTTCTGAATACATTTTCTTCTATTGCCATGTTAAACTAGAGAGTAAAAGCACAAGTTATTTCCATGAATACATAGAAATGTATTCTTTGATGTGCTGGGGCCAGGCAGGGGTGAGCATTCAGTTAACAAAATCGAATTAACTCAGTTTTGGTCTATCTGAATATGTTTTTATGGTAACTGAATGGTATAATAACCGATCCAAGCAGAAGTAATGGTTTGGTTCAGTTATTCCAAATCAAATTAGCTATTTTAATCTTAAAAATAAATTTAGTTAGTCACATATGGTAACAGAACCAAAACCGAAAACCAAACAGTTTTACGTATCCAAATCAAACAGTAACCGAATTTCTAAAACAAACTATACAAATCCGATCAAAATGATTCAGTTTGATTTGGCTCTCGGTTAGAAACTGGAAATTGCTCACTGCTAGGGCTGGGAGTATTCCTGGTTCAAGTTATACTTACTAAGTTCGCCCATTAAATATGCTTTAGTTTCAAACGTCTCCAAATTTTGATTTCCAAACGGTCCTTTGAAGAAAGAAATATAGTAAACAGACATACCACACTTTCAGGAACTCCATGTGGGGGTAAGGACAGGTTCTTTGGCGGAGGACCACTTAGATAGGATCTCTTATCGAATCTCCACTCTCCAATTTTTCCATATGTTAGTTCTCCCTGGGTGAAAACCAAATTGCAATAAACAGAATGAAAGGTTGGCTAAGTTTAACAGTAATTAATCTTGTCAAAATTTTCAAACAAAAGCAATCAAGCAAAAATAAAATTTACCTTGAGATTATAGTCACATCCATAAGTATAGTGAATGATAAACCTCTTTCCAACTTCTAGATCCCACGGTGGCTGAAAGATACACAGAAATATGTACTAATTCAATGTAAATAGCAAAACAAAACAAGAATTGAGTATCATGGATACCTGTATCATAAAGTCCTTCCGAAGTATATGCCGAACACCATGCAATGCCGATGCTACAGCGTATGCATACCTTAGTCCAACAAAGACATATCAGAAATGGGGAAGCATATTTTAGCCATTCAAGATCAACATTTCTCAATAAAAAAGAAGTGATCTAAAATATTACTCACATTTCTAGCACCCAACCAAATGCCTTATCAGTCTCTGGATCATCTTTCATTCTCAATGAGATATTCACCCATGTTGGTGAAATTTCCTCCAGTAGGGACTGAAATAGATAGTTTAGTTAACATGTTAATAAAGCAATATTGTCCCCGGTGAAATCAAACATTTCAACAGGAAAAACAAAAGTGATACATCAATGAGGAGAAGGAAGCAATTCTTTATAAACAATCATCTGCACCTCCTTGATTCTGCCTTTGAAATTTTCTCTCTCTCTTTACTTTTATTTTTCCAATTCTTTTTAAGCTTCTGATGAATGAAAATTGAATGGACTACAATCTAATAGCAACAAAAGTTCTACCTTTTTTATAATCACAGGAGAGTTGCCAATTGGATCAACATTTGTCACAGGACCCTGTTGTTCTGGATAAAATTTTCTAATAATATTTTCATGTTCAGTTGGCTTAATGTAGAAAAATGGATAACCAGCTGGATGTTCTCCATGTGCCAAGTTAGGCAAAGGATTTACAAATATGTGGTCAGGCTCAGCCATCAAAACGTACCTGCATCAGTTATAAATGATTTAACATTCAAATGTCATAAACAAGTAGTAAGAAAAACATAAAACACACAAAAGAAAATGACCATATTAATAAAAATAATAATATTACGACGACTCCGTTTGTTTCCAAAAAACAACATACTTTTAGCAAATATTTCCAAGAAAAATGTTTTCCTTATAAAATACTTCTCAAACAACTGAAAATTAGTCAAAAAAAAAATATTAACAAAATATTAACTTATTGACTAAAAATATTTAGCATTATAGTTTTCATATTTTAAAATTTATTGTTAAATATGAAAAAAAATGATAAAATGACAAATTGCCAGTGACTTGGTGGTGGGTGGCGACTAATGTTCATTTGGAATGATTGATAATGGTGACCACTATTGATCAATAGATTAATAAATGTGTGTTTATAAGATTATAGTAAGTTTATCAATATTTGAAAAATGTTTTCTTCTTTCAAAAGGAAAAATTCACTTTCCTTTAAAATGACTTGGTTCTCCTTTTAACCAAGAAAATGTTTTCCTTTGACTATTTTCCTAAATATCCTAAACATAAAAAAACCAATTAAAGTTTTTCAGGCAAATTATTTTATGGAAACAAATGGAGCATAAAGGTAGTGAGTTTAGAATCTCACTCTTCATCAATTGTTGCTTTTTCCAGCCATTGCACAAAAGCCCATGGTCTGTTTAAGACAATATAACCCTGGATGCAACATGAACTACTGCATCAGAATGATTAACAAAAACAATCTCATAGCAAAAAACTTAGGAGCAGTGACTAATTTCTGCAAAGAGATAGAGAAATGGAACGGTAGAAAAAAGGATGTGCAGAATTTAAGCTGTCTACTATCCTTTGGTCAACTTCAACCTAGAAAAATGATATGTGTATGCTTCTTAACTTTTGGTGGTTCTGTAAGTAAAGCTAGATTCTTCTAAACATCTATATGTTTAATTTAAAGGGTGGTTCCTTCTTAATTCAATTACTTTTTCATACTCATGTTATTGCTCCTTTTGAGCAGATGAGCTTCTCATCATTCTTTTAAATAGCGTAACTTATATCATGTGAATCTTTGGTATACAATAATATTGCAAAACAAATAATATCCCTCCAAGAAAAAAAGTACTTGTGGCAGAAAATTTATTAATTAAATCATAAAGTAAAAATAGTAGTCCTGTAACATAAAGAGGAAATCTTAAGGACAAATGCAAAATATAACTCTCAATATCTTAAACTCCAGTGGCACTACTGCTAAGGCTAGCCAAAATCTAGTGCTTTGCAGACCCTCAAATATTAACCACTTGGAATCTTTGACAAAATTTTCATTGGGAACAAAATGCAAATGTAGAAAGTACTTTGATATTGAGTTCCAACTTCCCTCAATGGACATTAGTGATTTAAGGTGTATAATGAGAAACTTGGGAATTGCAAGAAAATAAAAGGAAGATGCGGGATTAACATATCAATTTGCTTTAAGCCAGTAATCTATTATCGTTCATTCAAATATGACTTTTTTGATGCTGTTGGGACTAGCCATTATAGTTCATTCGATTCATACAATTAATTCCTGGCCACAAGACAGTTAAAATCATATTAATGCAGAAATGAGCTTATGAGCAAAATAAAAATCACCGAAGTGAGAATGATACACATCAATTCTAACTCACATTAGTTTTTTTATAAATATATGGCATTTAAATCTAAATATGAGAAACTGAAAAACTGATCATAAGAAGCCTAACCCGATCTAGCCCCTCTGGAAGAGGATCAACAACAAAGGTTGGAATCTCATCCATCAATTGGTCAGCTTTTCCAGAATGGAGAATTCGAGTGAACTTTCCCATATCTGATCCAGGCTCATCTTTCATCTTCTTATACCAATAGAACATAATCCGGCATTGCCACTGGCTATAAGGAGCATCAGTAGCTGTAAGGGCAACATGGTATCTTGAATTTGAATTCCCTAATCTCTTCACTTGTTCAGGCATCCTTGTAATGGGATCAGATAACTCCAATTCATCTCCTGAATTTGAGCTATTATGCATTATGAATATTAACAAGTTATATGTGGCAAAGAAAAACCCAAAGGACAAAAGCACCAAAAAGAACGGCGATACTCGCCCCATATTTTTCTTCCCAATCATCTTGAAGTCCAGCGTTAGAAAATGAATTCCAACTTTTCAGAAGGTTAGAAAGTGATTCCAACTCCTCAGAAGTCACAATTCAATAGAACCTAATTCTGCTACAAACAACGGCATTTAACCTAAAGACAGATTCCACTTAAAACCATTCCATTTCACAGCTCCAGAAAACAAATTGTAGCAAATAAAACCTCCATATCTTCATGAAGAATATCCAGTGGAACCTATGAAAACCCAAAGGGAAACAAAAAGAGCATGCACCAATCTGCATCACAATCAACATAAAGAAATTATAAGACTCAATGTTACAAAAACAATAGCTAGAACAAAAACCCAGTTACAAAACACAACTAAATCAAGTTCCAAACAATCCCAGTTGCTAAAGAATCAAGAAAATGAGAATCCACTCATTACCCAGAACTCAAGTTGATGAATAAATTAGTATATACAGATCTGATAATGGCTACTTTAAAAAGGTGTCATCTCAATGAAATTTTACATAGAAAAAGAACTAAAAGAATCCACAACAGTGAAAGAAAGATCAAAGAATTAACAGGAAAAAAATTCCGAAAAACCAAAAAATTAAGGTACGCAAGATAAGAGAAAGCACATTTTCACCTGAAGGAGCAGTGAGTGAGGCTTTCAAAGACGAAGAGAAAGAGAGATTTTGGATTTTTGTCAACGGTTTGCTGGACAACGCGGAGGTTTGACAAATCGCAACCGAAACAAATTGCAAATTGAATCCAACGTTTATTATCATTTACCGTGTCGTGTTTTTGGTATGTCCTATTGGGCTATAGTTGAGTTTTATGGCTTACTTATAAAAGCTCGGCGCGGGGGGAAGGTTGGTGGAAGGCTGACTTGGAGGTGATCAGGGATGTGGCGACAATTGGATTTGGTGAAATCCTCCTTTGTCGTTTTCATCTAATCTAAATGATTTTTCAAAAAAGAATTGGGAGTTTGCTTTTCGTTCCTCTAAATAGGGAAAGTTAGTTTTAGTGCTCTTTGGATGAACTGTTTACCACTGAATTTAATATGAATTAATTTTTTTAACATAATTTAATACCTACTGATGTAAAAAGAGAAAAAAGTAATTTTTTGATAAGTGAATGAAAGCTATTTTTGTATTTTTTAAAAGAATTTTATATTTTTATATTAGTCTATTTAGTTTCTTTTGTAAATTAACCGAATAGTATTGCTATATTCCCTAGTTAATTTTTAAATAATTTCCGGAATGAGACAAATATTGCTATCCAAAAAAAATTTATTTCATCTTAAACAATGTTTTGAATGGTAATTTTTTGAAGGAAGGGTGCTATAATATTTCTTAAAATTTTTTGCTTAAATAGAAAATTAAAGAGATTAGAATTTGATAAGTGAATGCTGGTTTTCTAAATCAGTGTCAATGTTCTCCTCTAAGAAAGAAGGAGCATTGTTCCGAACATAGAAGCTAGCATAATTACATGCCTGCCGTTAACAGCATTTGCTACCTGAAGGTTATTCACTTCCATATGCATTGGTCCCCAATCTTGTACGGAAAGTCATTTGATAACCTTTCTCAAATCAATATATTCTGCAATAACTGGTGCCACAATCCTAGGGAAGTAACCAAATATGGCAGCAAGGAGCAC
Source organism: Jatropha multifida (assembly GCA_948099535.1). Classification (NCBI taxonomy): domain Eukaryota; kingdom Viridiplantae; phylum Streptophyta; class Magnoliopsida; order Malpighiales; family Euphorbiaceae; genus Jatropha; species Jatropha multifida. The sequence goes on from CANUEX010006192.1 coordinate 18,514, forward strand.
AATATTCTAGTCTCCAAATATAGCAGCATAAAGAGTATCTTTATTGCCCTTAACAACTCTAGTCAAGGGTCGGGTTTAGAGTTTAGGTGTTATAAATATGGCATCCCAAGTGTAGGTGGAATCCATTTTGTTCCTGCAATAGAATCAACTCATAGTTTAAAAATCTTGCTAGTTTAAGACTTGCCTTTTCTATATATTTCATTTTCACCTTATATTTAGCTGACGTGGAATTCACATAAGGTGTCATAGCAAATTTTTTCAACTCGGTGTTGCCCACGTCAAGAAGTGATATAAAGACATCATAAAATGATTCATAGTTTGATGGCACAGTAACATCATTATTAAGAAGCCAATATGAACGCAGATGAGAGCAATAGAAGATGGCATGGCACGGAGTCTCATCGGCATCGCACATTGGACATGTCGGTAATATATTAACATTTTCATCCACTAGTCTAGCATTATTAGGGACAATATTTCTATAGGCACACCATATGAATATCATGATCTTAAAAGGAAGCTTCACACTTTATAACTGTCTCCATACAGGCCCCATAATATTTGGCTTGCGGAAGAAAGCCATTGACAACATATTGATATCCTGACTTCGCAGTATATCTACCATGAGTTGTCCAGTACCACACAGTATTGTTTTCTAAAGACCTGTGATATACAAGTAATGATAGAATCTAACATCACGAGGAAGAAACAAACCCCTAATCAACACCATTCCGGCGCCCTATGACATAATTTAAATTCACCACTTTAAGATCTTTAAAACTAGAAATCATTAGTGAAGTAATCGAGAATGGACCATCATTAGCTAACCAACGAGAATTCCACATATTAATAGAGGCTCTTAAGCCAATCTGCCACCGAACACCATGCTTTAAAACCTCAACAACTTTAACAAGATCCTTCCAAACAAAAATAGGATTTGAACCTTCAGTCGCATCCAAAAAATCCACTTTTAGAAAATATTTTACTTTGAGAACAGAAAACAGAAGAGTTGTTGGAGAAGAAAGTAGTCGCCAACCTTATTTGGCCAAAAGAGGTTAATTAAAAGCACGAAAGTGTCTAAAGCCAACACCCCCAGAGGCCTTACTATGACACATGCTTTCTCATGATTGCCAATGGATGGAATGACTACCATCAAGCTTCGAACTCCATCAGAATGAGTTCTTTATCTTCTGCAACTCATCAGCTAAAGAGAGTGGGAGCAAGAAAACATTTATAGAATACGCCAATAATGCTTTCATGATAGCTTTAAGAAGTACCATCTTACCACCTTGGGACGATAATTTTTGCTACCAACCATATATTCGAGACACATACAATCCCTGAGAAAAGAAAACACAACTTTTTTGTCTTTACCAACCGGAGATGGAAAACCTAAATACCGACCATGATCACGTGGACTAAAAATTCCTAGGATTTGAGAAATTCAAGCACATCTTGCAGCATTAATGTTTCTGCTAAAAAATATCCTAGAATTTTGCAAATTAGCAAGTTGACCCTAAGCAACCTCCTAAATCTGCAAAGTCCTTTTAATACCTAAAGCCTCCTGCTCATTAAATTGAAAGAAGAAAAAGCCATCATCGGCAAATAATAAGTGGGTAATACTAGGTGCACCCCAAGCCATAAAACATCCATGAATACTTCTACTACTCACTGCATGCCTAAAAAGCTGGCAAACCCTCAGCACATAAGATAAACAAATAGGGAGAAAACATGCAACCTTTGCGAAAACTACAATGGGGAATAATAGGTCATATAGCAAAGCCGTTAAAAGAAACATAATAAGTTATAGAATCAATACATATAGCAATGAGTTTCACTTAATGCTCTGAGAAACCCATATGAACCATAATAGCTCGCAGGTAGTTCCAATCCACATGGTCATATAGCTTTAATAATTTTTTATTATGCTAATAAAGGATAAATATTAACTATAAATATTAGCTTAATTATAAATATTAACTCATTAATACCGTTAACTGTGAAACTCTGGGCAAATCTCACATCGGCTAAACACAAGGTGGAAATGATGTATAAAGATGAGCAAACCTCTTACTAGCAAGATGCATTTTGAGCATAGAGGTGAGGGTTTGGCCAAAAACAAAACCGTGGGAGTTGAGCCAAAAGTAGATAATATCTTACTGGACTTGAAATGTTACAAATTTGATATTAAAACCAAAACTTGTCCCTATGACTGGTGGTGAGTCCCTAAGGGGGGTGCATGAGACATCCTAAGCGAATCCATAAAGATGGGTAAGGCTTAAACTCACAATACGTGTTTTGGGCTTACAAGTGAACTCTGACCTAAGAACAAAATCGTGCGTACTGGCCCGAAGCGAATAATATCTTACTAACCTTGAGATGTTATATTAATTCAATTAGAAATTTTAATTTTTCTTATAAGTAGTTTGGTATAATTTTATTTTTCATGTTTGTTTTTTATTTTTAAAATTATATATGAGTAATTTGAACTAAATTTAAATAACTCGTAATGTAAAATAGCTATTAAATTTAGAAAAACCTATTGATGAATTAGTTGATTAATTTTCCTTTATTTTTTTATAATTATTTATGATAAAACTTTATAATCTATAATGTTATTCTTTTAACTTTTCAGTTAGTTTGTTAGTTTTGTGTTTTATGCGGTTTTTTCTATCTATATTCTAAAAATTTAAAATCATGAGCATAACATTATATAATGCAATGCACATTAAAAGAAATATAGAAATAAGGGGACATTAACACTACCAAGTAAATATAGAAATATAGTCGATTTACGTAATAATTTATTATAATTTAAACAAATTTAATAATTTTCTTAAGAAGTGTGATATTTCAAATGTTATAAGTAATATGGAATAGAGATAGTACTGGTTAGTTATAAACATGTAATGTATAAGATATAATGAAGCACAATTTTGAAACGAGGCTTCCAAAATAAAAAATACTCCCTCCGTCCCAAAAAAATAGTTCACTTTCTATTTTCACACAGATTAAAAAATTATAGTTATTATGGTTAAAAGACAATTTTATTTATATAGCTGTCCTATTATGCTCATCTTAAATAACACATGAGTAATTATTATATTGAAATAATAAGTAAGAATTAATGGAGATTTATTGAAAATAGTAAAATTTAATAAGAGAATAGTAGACAATTTAAAGATTAACTATAATGCAAAAAAGAAAAGTAAACTATATTTTAAAACAAACCAAAAAAGAAAGATGAACTATCTTTTTGAGACGGTGAGATTACTTATTTAAATTTTGAATTTGCGATATATTACTCTATAAACACTTGATCACTGAAAAATATTTTCATATTGTAATTATTGATAGTAACTAAGTGATTGGCAAAAATGAATAAAACAAGCATAAATTTTAATTTTAATTTTTTAAAATTTTCTTTTTGTTGTTTTACCTAAGTGATAGTGTGAACAATTTTTATAAGTTAAAAAAGAATATATAAAAGAAAAGGTAAACATTAAAAAAACGTTTCTAATATGCGTTTGTTATTATAAATTTTATATAGCAAAATTATTATACTTTTTGAGAATTGAAGGACGTATAATTGAGTGGTTGAATTTAATACTCCCTCAGATTTATTTATATAAGGATAATGGTTCTTTGCTCATTAATTATTTAATACTTCCTCAAAATTTATATCTTTCTTCATTAAATAGCCCTAAACAAAGTAATAAGTGAGTTATATTTTTCAATGCTAGCATTAATTATTTTCCTTTCATTTTTTTAGTTACATATATATATATATATATATGTTTACATCTAAAACAAAAATTCAATGTTTCATTTAGTTATATATAGTGCATTTTTAAACACCTCACCCATGCCTACACATATATATTGATGGCCCATACATTGCTATCTATATGCTTTCTAATTTTGTTAAATCAAAAAATAAAAAAAAGGTGAAAAATAAAAAAATGACACAAAGAGGAAATGATCCAAGGATCAATTATCTATAGCCAAGCCAAATTTCATGTGTTATTGTCATCCAAGCTAAGAGCTCTTATTAATGCATCTTGACCAAAACAGCTAATATATAGTGTTTTTTATGTGTATTAATGAACCCTAATTAGAATCTAAAAAAATACAATGTGGAAGATGGATGATATCATTACGTGTATATAAATCATTTAAAATATCTTAGTGTTGGATTAGACTGCTAAATCATTTGTCTCTTCAACAGATTTTAGACACAAACCAATTACACTCTTTTATTAATTGAGTTAGGTGGTCAATAAGAGTTAAGTTTGATAAATATGCAAATACAAGTTAAGTTCAATAAAAATGCATTCACTCAACTTGATCCACTCAAATCAACAATTTTGTTAAATTTGAAAATTAAAAAAAAATGAAAAATAAAAAAGTGACACATGAAAGAATCAATTCTATAACCAATCTTTATAACCAAATCAGGTAATTCATGCTTATGCCATCCAAACTAAAAGTTCTTAACCATTTATTTTGAATAAAATAACCAATATATAGCGTTCTTTTTGTGTATTGATGAACCATAATTGAAACTTAAAAAAATATAATGTGAAAGACAGATGAAACCATTATTTATATCTAAATCTTTTAAAATATTTTAATATTGAATTATGCTGCTAAATCATTTGTCCCTTTAATAAATTTTAAATACAAATCAATTATACTCTTTCATTAATCGAGTTAGTTGTCAATACGAGTTAAGTTCGATAAATACGTATTCACGTATCTTGATCCACTCAAATAAACAATTTTGAGTTAGATGATCAATACGAGTTAATTTATCGTTTCAATCTAAAGTGCAAGAGACTAGGATTTTACTTGTTCTGCAAGCTAACATTATCTAGATTATTGGAACACCAATCACAAGTCTATCTACCAACAATAAATATGAGTTAAGTTTGATAAATATATATTCACTCAACTTAATCCATTCAAATCAATAATTTCGTTAAATTAAAAAATAAAAAAATAAAGTGAAAAATAAAAAATTACACAAGAGGAATTAAAAATGAGACCAATAACTATAATGAGCTGCACTTATCCCATTTAAGCTAAGCACTTCATCCATTCATTTTAATCAAAACAGATAATATATAGTGCTCTTTGTATATTGATAATTTCATTCCAACATAAACGAGCCTGTATCCATTTTTAGACCCAACAAAATCACATGCATCCAGCACATGATATTAATTTACGATGGGGAGCAATGTAGTTTCCAATTATTGATTTTGACAAAAATATTTAATACATTAATGAGTCATTATCACTAACTTTTTTTCTTATACCATGAGTAATTATGACTTGATTTCCTTCCAAAACTCATCAATTTTTCCTCCAATTTATCCCTCCAAAACCACTCAAGATTATAAGTGTTTTTTTCTATGCAATGATCCAGGATCATTGTAAGCCATTTAACACTACTCTTTATATAAACACAATTAATTTTGCACAGAGATTAAGAAGTTAGTTTAACAATAATATTTGGTCTAAATTTTTCTATTTTGCCCCCAATATTGCATTAATTAAATGTTTCCTTTGAAAATTAAATATGTCATGCCACTTTATTCCATAAACACAATTAATGACTAATAATAACCATAATAAAAGTATAAATGACAGAAAAAAATTCACTGATTTCTCTTGATTAATATCAACATTTACCTCCTAATCTCAATTTTCAAATTTGGCCCTCCCTTTTTAGAGCAAAAATTTTGGTGGGAAATAAAATTTTAATTTTTGTTTACAAAATGTAGACAATTGATAAAGGAATTATGTGCAAATGACTTTTTTGGAGCTATAAACTTTGATAGCATCAATTGTCTTTTCAAATTCTCCCTCAATACCCACCTATAAATAATATCAATTCATTAGTTGACAATCACTGCACATGAACTACATAAAAAAAAAAAATCTAAAAGTTCACTTTCTACAACCATATTGTATCCATTTTATCTAAATTTGTAAACTCCAGATTCGGCCACAACTTCAAAAAATATGCTCACTCCGACTGTTGATCCCTTAAAGTTGTAAGATTTAAATGCAAAAGAAAATACACAAATAATGAATCATGCTGACGATCTTGAATTCACATAATACCCTTCTGACGGGATTGGTGGTACAAAGAAGGGAACAAAGAAAAAGAACTTGACAGAAGAAATAAAAAATTTTGTAAAAAAACATGTTTCTTTCTGAAATGCAAAAATGACTGTTAAATTCGCGCTTTATCAAGAAAGTTGCGTACATAATGTTTATTTTAAAAAGGTCACTTTACAAAATTTGGCATTTGATTGAATACATTCATTTATTATTATTCATCACTCCGACTGTTGATCTCTTAGAGTTGTAAGATTTAAATGCAGAAGAAAATACACAAACAATGAATTATGCTGATGATCTTGAATTCACACAATGTCATTCTAGCAAGATTGGTAGTATAAAGAAGGGAGCATAGAAAAGAACTTGACAGAAGAAATAAAAAATTTAGTAAAAAAACATGTTTCTTTCTGAAATGCAAGAAGGACAGTTAAATTCAAGCTCTATCGAGAAAGTTGCACGCACAATGTCTATTTCAGAAAGGTCAGTTTACAGAATTTGGCATTTGATTGAACACATTCATTCATCATTATTTCCTTATTTTTCCCCATATGCTCTAGTATGAGGACCATTTCCCTTCTTCCTCACACCTTGAGAGTCTTAGGCAATTTAGTCATATTGGCATTTGACTGAACACGTTCCTTCAGCTCTATCGCCTTTGCCTTAATTTCTTCAATTTGTGCCCTAGTTTCATCAATCTTTGCATCCAATTTTTGCACTAATTCAAAAATTGTATCCATTTTCTTGATAAATTACGAGGACAATTCTGTGTTGATAGTAGCCCTTGTAGCCTTTTTTGGAAGGTTGATTGGCTGTTTCAAAGTCCTATTCTCATTCCTATTGCCTCACTCTATCACATCAATGTCCTCAATATACTTCAGTAAAATCTACTCATTATCTCTAGTCTTGACAATATTACAAGAGTTTAGATACATCCCATTAATTTTTTCAATTGCTCTGATATTATCTGCATGCTCCCCCTTAGCATCAACTCCAACAACCACAATGCAATTTGAAATCAGCCTTGCATAAGGCAAATGAATACAATTCTTCCTGGTTTTATACTTTTTTGCACTCATAATCTTGTGATTGTGTGCAATATTCTTCAAAATTATGTCTGCTAAACTAATTAAAACATTCTTAATCAAATGCCATAAAATTAATTTTTCATCTTCAATAACATTGTCCTTGCTACTAAATTTGGGCAAAATGTTTGCACAAATAATTAAATGAAGCAATCTAGGAATTGCTTTAATCCTAGTTCCAATAAGCTCCTCATTTGCATAATTTTGTGCAAGTACCTCTCTTCAAATACAACAACATCATAACCTTCAGAATATTCAATATCCTCAATAACATAATTAAAACCACCAGAATAAATCTGAGCAACACGTTGTAAACCACTTTCATTAATCTCAACCTCAATACCTTTAACAACTGAGACAATATTAATGTTTTCCCTGTTACCCTTTTGTTTTTTTTTGTATAAACATATTTGCATAAAATAATCTAACTAATCGAGGGCATACCATACCCTCCATTTTCATACACTTTCTAAAAAAGATTTCAAAATAAGGTTCTAAGTCTAAACTAAGATTCTTTAACTCATTAAATTCAACCTTTTTTTTCAATCAATAATTTTTAATACATAACAACTTGGTTATAGTATTCTTCACAGGATCGAGACTTAAACACATGAACATACATGTCAATGTACTCTGCACTGCTCTCCTCATCATTAGTTTCCTTTCCAAGTTCCTCTTCCTGATTCTTTTGTTTCTGTGGACTCAACCTCTTCTTGAATAATTTTCATTTTTTTCTGCGCTGGTTTCTTTGAATATTGCGAAGCTTTCTTTTTGGGGCTACAAATTTCATTCTATACCCCTTTTATTTTTTCTTTTTACCATCAGATATATTGACCGACTTTCCCTTCTCTTTCATGATTTTCTTCATAGATGAAGTCCCACTATCTTTCTCCATATTCTTTCATTTGCTTGTCATTATAGTTTTACTATGTTTGGATGCCATTTATAAGTGGAAAATGTCGTTTGAGAGGAGTTGCTAGGATTGCAATTAATGGATGAAGCGATTTTTGTAGATGAAAGCAATTGAAAATTTTCAAACAAAAAATCCCTAATGCTCGAAATGAAAGAATTTATGGGCACAATTTTTTTTAGCCAAGCACTGTCATTTTGAGACAGAGCATCCATGCTAAATATATGTCACGTCCCGTTTACTTGGGCCGGACTGGCACTAGGGCCTGGGAAAGCTTCAGATCACCAAGGTCTGTAGTAAGCCTAATCTCTAATTTTAACACTTTAATCATGTGAAAATATTCTACAAGTTGGCCCATTATATTTTTAATGATTCAAACTATTGCAAGGCTTTATTTCATTCAACTCAACCGTTCCTATAAAATTTTACATACACTTAACATTATTATTACAATAATAAAATCTTATCATAATTGCGGATTTTCTACTACTGTACAATTATAAAGAATCTTAAATGATTCTATCTTACACATTTAACATTCCTTCAAATAACCTTGAAAGGACAGAAAACTAAAGTTCCAAATTTTTACAACTTCACAATTTCCTGAAACAAAATAAAGGATAAGAGGGGAAAGGGGTGAGTATAAAACTCAGTGAATAATAACATATAATACCAAACCCACACATTCACACAAATGATACTTAAGGCATTCTAAATGAACATTCTCCATTCACACAATGTCAATCATCTCATACACAAACAATTGTAACCATATGCACATCAAGTGGTTGTTAGTCAGTGAAATCACCTTAACAGGACCATGCTCTCCCCAAGCATGCTTTAATATCCATCATATCATATCATATAATCCCATGGTCCTGTGACTTGTGCACCCAGGGAGCCCACCCCCATTCGGGCAAAACCATAATCAAATAAAAATATTTTTCGTAAAATAATTTTCTTTGTAAAAATATTTTTCCATGACACGTGTTATCATCCAGAGTGCACAAGGGGGGGCGCCACTCCCACCACTTATGGCCCACTGACGGCATTCTCACCATGCCCGTGCTCTCAACCCAGGTGATTCACATCATTCCAACTCCCACACAGTAATCACATATCATCATGTACAAATCAATTATTCACAGCATTTATCATTGTATAAACATTCATCCACATACTATGTATGCAAGAATTTAGAAATAATACGCACAAGGCATAAAATAAATTATGTAGTAATGAATTTGGTAAAGTATTATATATTATTACTCACCTAAAAGCAAGAAGTTGATTTCCACAGATCAACCAGGCTTTCACAACAGTTTATTGAGCTTCTTCGACCTAATATCAAATTACATTTCATATTCAGTCCTCTCTTAATAATTATGTTCTTTATTTACTTAAGTAGATTAATTAACTTTTTTTTATGATTTGTTTGTTATTTTGAAGTCCATACTTTAGTTCAAGTAAGGATTAAAATTTATTTATTACTTTAATGATTAAAGGAGTAATCTAATTAACTTAAATCCAATTATTAAAATCATTATCCAATTTATTTATTAAAATCATTTAATTAAATATTTCATATTTCCTTACCACCTAATTAAATTTATCATTCACTTTAATAATTAGATGAAATCATTAATTTGCCACATTCTATTTATTAAGATCATTTATATACATATATGCGCAGGTATTTATTTATTTCACCTTCCACCTAATTTGGTATTTAGCTTCCTAAATTTCATTTAAAATAATATTTATCAAAATCCTTTGATCATTTAAGCCCCTTAATAACTTTAAGCTTTATAAATTATTTGGCTAACTTGATTTATTTATTAAAAACATTCTTTATTTATTTTACTAACTGATATAATAAAATTTTGAAATTAAATCCTTGAATTCATTTACTTTACTTTTCTTATTCTCACAATACCATTTAGAATTTCATTTCTAAATATGTTGCCAAAATCAAATAAATATAATGTAATTAATTTGTGTTTAATTAGTTAATTTGTTTCTTTATTAATTTATTATTTACTACAATAAATTTTATCTCTAAGCAAATCTTTCTTTTTTGTTAAAAATTCGACAGCATCTCCTTTGTAAATTAAACTGCCTGAATTTTACACATCACAATACACAGACCCTTCATCGGGCAATTTCACAGTCATTTCCCAGCCATCAATCTCAATCTCAATCTCAATCTCAATCTCACTCAATTTCAATTTCGGTATCTATATTGTTCTACTCTTAACAATTCAACTGTCTTTATTTTATATTTTTCCCAATTCATAAATCTTTATCACTTTTGTTTGTAATCCATTTAAATTGGCTAATTTCACTAATAAATTTGGAAATTTATTTCACAAGTAACTTTCAAGTAATTTACTTAATTATAATTAAGCCAATTTAATCTAACAATAATAAATTTCTAATTTGAATTCTATACTGAAATTGAGTGACTGAAACATAATTTATACCAATCAACAATCGCACTTTAGATTCGTGTTCAGCGCGCAAAATGCAGCATTCTGCCTCTTGGGTACCTCACCGGACCGCCGCCGGCTGGTCACCGGACCACCGTCAGCTTCGCCGTGCGCAGTGGCCGAAAAAACGTGACTGCCCAAAAATCGATGCAATTCACACCTAAATGCTCGAAATTCTGTGGGGAGCTCGATTCTGGCCTTAGTTTTGCGGGTCACTGCTTCAGTTGGTCGGAATCGAGCTCGACAGCTCTGCCCCTCCATCGCACATGGTGGTTTCGTTCCCCTTGTCCAATCACTGGAATTAATGAAGGGAAAATGGTCGGGAGATGATGAGGAGTCAAGTGGTGGTCTCACCGATGACTGAAACTGCTGGAAACGACATGAAATCGCCGGACTTCTCCATCGCGTGACAATGCACTCCAGCCGCGTTTTGCTTCGTTTCAGGCTTCTGCATCGCAATCCAAGACCACCGGCGAGCTCCTCTCGTCGAGCTCGTACCGTGGATATGTTTGATCGTCACTGACACTGGCCGGAAGTGGTGATCGGTGAGGAATCGCACTCTGCGATCAAGGGAGGGGAGAGTCGCGAGAGAGAGAGAGAGAAAAGGGGAAAAATATTCCCTTTTTTTTTCGTTTGGTTCAATTTCTTTCTTTTCTTTTCTTTTTTTTTTCTTTTTAACTAAATGGTTCTGGTTCGATTTGAATCCATTCGGTCCACCTCATCAATTCAGTCTGGTTTTCCGTTGATTTAAAAATTTTCAATCGAGTTTAACTATTTGAATTTGGCTTTTTAGGTTCGATTTGTAGAACACGAAATTATCTTTCATTAGCTAGAGTTTATAATTAAATTTTAAATCAAAATTTTATAAAAATAAATTAACAGGTTATTTCAATATACCTCTTAAAATTCTCTTGTGCCCTACTTATATGACCCATTCTCATTTTTTACATGATTAATTTGTCATGAAATACACCCACAAAATTTCTAAATGCATGCAATTTTATTTTAAACGGAGAGAAAAAGATAATATAGCTATGAATTGGTTAGTCAACTATATTTAATGCAATATTTAAATTTTGCTTATCACTTTCTTATTTTTCTAAAAAGTGAGTACTCTAAACAAGGCAAATCAAGGGTAATTTGGACTTTACACTTTGGTCATAGTCCAAATTAAGTAACTTTATCTATATAAATAGAACACTGAAAATGAAAACTTTATCTATATAAATGAATAAGAGGGAATACAATTCAATTGATTTTTCTACACATAGATTCAAGTTTTAATACTTTCATTTGCTTGGACTCATAAATTTTATTTAGAGCGGACCAATTTTGCAAAATAATTTATTTTAAGGATAATATTAATTTGGTGTATGTACTTGTTAGTTTTTTTTTTTTATATTTTAGTGTCTGGACTGAAAATTGTGACAATTGAATGTATAAATTTATTATATTTTCAATTTGGTGTCTCCCAATAATGTGGACAACTGGACTATTTAATGAAACTAATTGGGACCCATAGACACCTATATGTCTGCTAATATAGACTAACATTTTTCCCTGTAGGCTAATAGCGTGACAAATCTATAAAATGACTCATTTACCCCAATTTAATACAGCCTCAAACACATATTCCCTAAAAAATGAACCTAAATCATGACACAAAAAGCAAAGTATCCCTTTCTTCCTTTCTCTCCCGCTCTTTCTCTTCCTTCTCAGAGATGGAAGAACAAAGTAAGTTTAGGTCCAGGCAAACAATTCTCTTCCGCAATAAGAGTACATTTTTCTTCCACTGATGTCATTATACATTAACCTGATTTTATAATCTTACCCACATATGATTTTAAAATATTCCTTTTGTACTAGCTCTTGAATTTTCTTTAATCTTCTTTATCTGTTATATATCATTATTCAAGTGTTTGTAAAAATGACTAAATGAGATATTTAACTTATCATTTCGCATAAATACATCATAAAAATCTAACGAATTTTGCTCTTGCATAGATTGAAGAAGTCAGAGAAACCATAGACAGAGAAACCTTGACGTGTCTAAAACATAGTGCCTTCAGCTCGAATAAACACATAAACACAAAATTTATAATTTTGGAAAAAGCCAGGACAATAGAAAGATAGAATAAGACATGCTTGGCTTTGGTGGCTGATCAGGCAATGCACTTCAAGTTATGGGGAGATGAGTGTGATGCTTTTGAAGCTGGTGACATTATCCGTATGTTCTCGGCCTCAAATTGAATTTATAAAACTTATTATTTCCTTTTTTTTTTTTAGATTATGAAATGGTTGTGGAAGATAATCATAAAAAATAAGGTAATTTCTCATGTTACCATCTACTTCCTTCCCTATATTTAGTTCATGTAGCAGAGTGCCAATATATATAGGGATAGCCATTTCACAATTTTCAGAACCAGTGGAAATCGAAACCAGAACCTTGAGGAACCGAAAAAGGAATTGTGGTCTACGGTTTAGTCCTAGCTCTAACATTTGAGGAACCATGAACTGACAATTCCAAAAAAATTTGAATATTTTAGGTTTAACAGCTAGAATTGGCGGTTCCACTCAATTCTAGCAGCTTTTCATTTTATTTTCTCAAATATTTTTATGAAATTCCCAATTTAATCCTCCTAACAATTATAAATGGCTATATAATGGCTAATTTTAAAAGTATTTGTACAAAATTGATTTTTTGGATTTATAATCGCATTTATAATCTTACACACAATTATTTCTACTATCTACTCTATATTACTCTCTACTCTACAATCTCTCTAATTTTCATTTATAATTACTAGTTTTTTTTGTGATGTGCATTGTACGTTGACTATACTCGTTATATATTTATTTTTTTATTTATATCATATTAAAGCATAAGTTTTGGTTAGATTAAAATAAATAGAAGTGGTTAATTTGAATTACATTTTGACATACAAACTACTTGCTATAATGCCTTTTATGTACTTAATCCTGCTTTTATATAATCAAAAGGTCTCAGAATAAAGTTTAATCTAATCTCTGAACCAAATCTTTTAGTCCCTAATTTATAAATGCAGATTTTAGATGCCCAAAAAGAAAACAAAATCATCATTCAATCTTTAATCTATACCCTTAACTTCAAATTAATATCTATATACAACTATAATGAAAAATAATAATAAATTATTTTTATTTTGATTGGAATTAATAATAGAAGTCATTTTGGCTACGGTAGTAGTATTATTTATCTAATAGAATATTTGCACATGCACATAAATTCTTGAAATCCCAAAAAGTGATCCAAACAGAACTGTATAGTTCTAGTTTTTTTTTCATTTTTCTAAATATTATTTTCTTTTAAATCAAACAGATTTAGGATATAAGAGAATAAAATATCAAAAAAATTAAAAATATTTAATGATCAATAGACCATATATTTATCGCAAGGAGATATAAATCTCTTATTAAATTAAAATGATAATAGTTAAAAATTATTCAGTAATGAAAAAGAAAATAAAAAAATTATTATTAAAAGTAAAACTCTTTCAAAACTCTCCTAGCAAAAAAAAAAAAAGTTATCGATGTATATAGATATATAAATATATTAGTAGAATATTATATATATTCTTTAAATTAAAAATTTTAACTATTTATCATCTCAGGTTTAATTATGTAAATTCTATTTAAAAATTTTTTTTTAAAAATTAAATCCAATCAAATCTTGCAAACATTAAAAAATTTTAATCAACACAATATACTTTTTTCTTCTTTTTTTATCTGTCCTATATAAAAAATTATTTTTTTATTTAAAGATTTATTTTTAAAAAAATACATTCAATCAAATTATACAAACATAAAGAAAAAAATATTAATAAAAGAATATATTTTTTCTTCCTTTATCTATATCCTAAGAGAATTAAAAATTTAATAAATAAAATAAAAAATATTTTTGAATATATCATTATTGTATATATTTATTAAAAGATAGATTTAGCAAAGATAAAATTTAAATTTTTAATTGCTTAATTATCTATATATTTATTTAAAAAATAATTTCTTTTAATTCATTAAGAGGTCCAATGAATTGAAATAACATTGTGTGCTACCAACAAGAAATAACCCTCCACTCACTAAATTGGTGAAAATAATTGTGGTCGAGAGAATTTAAACTCGAGACCTCTCATTCCTACGTGTGTGAGAAGACATTATTGGCTTGAAAATAATTATATATATATTAATAATAAAATGTAATTTTATAATTGCCTATAACTAAGATTATTTTAAGATATCTTAAATTTTATTAAGAGAGTTATCGAAAATCTCATTATTTTCCCCCCTCTATTTTCACTTTTATATATAGTATAGATTGTCCAAATTATTATCAAATAATTTCTTCAAAATCTAATATCTAATTGTTGTCAAAATAAATTCAAGTGTTTTTTTAATTTTTTTCTTAAAGTTTTTTTTAAAAAAGTTTATTTCATAAATATTTAAATTTTAAAATTTTCAACGAAAAATGTTCCCTAATTTTTGAGTTTATAATTGTGCAATTCACAAAAAAATGAGTTGGAGAACTGGCTAAAACTGTCGATTTTGGAATCATTAAGAAACTAGAATCGAAATCGAAACCACAACTATTCGATTTCAAACTGTAATTAGAATCGTCAGTTTCCAATTGGATTCCAATTCCAAATTTTTTGCAACCGAAACTGTGGCTATCCCTAAATATATAGGTGACAGGAATCTAATTAAACTAAATTGAAGTTTTAAGCATGCAAAGCTTTCGGGTTAGATTCTTCAAATTAAACTAAATTTGCTATTTGAATAGTGATTTAGTTTAAGATTTTTTTGGAAAAAAGGTGTTTGGGGTAGTATTAAATTGGATTAAATGGATCATTTTATAGATTTTGTTATGCTGTCAGCTTACATGGAAAAAATATCAATCCACGTAAGCAAACACACAAGCGTCTTTGAGTCCCAATTAGTCCCATTGGACATTCCGGTTGTCCATGTACATCATGAGACACCAAATTAAAAAAAAATTGTAAATTTTTATATTCAATTGTCACAATTTTTCATTCTAACACTAAAATAGAAAAAATAACAAATTCAAAGACCAAAATTAACATTATGCCTTTATTTTTTATGTTTCTCTCTAATAGGAAAGGATACATATAGTTAGTGTGATAATGGATAAAAATGATAATCCTTTTATCCTAAAAGAATAGTTCTTTTTTTTTTTTTAACACAGATTACAAATAGATAATTAATTTAGTTCAATCATAATATTTATCCTTCTTTTCCCATATATACCCTATATATAAATAATTTTTTAATTAAATTTTGAAATTATTTATAAAATTTTTTAACAAAAAAATTAATATCTCAGCATATGTTTCAATTACTTTATGTTTATATTTTACTAAATATTTAGTAATTTTATGTACATTAATTATTGACACAAATTATATTAAGGGCGAAAATTAACAAAAAAGACTATTTCTAAGAATGGAAATGAGGCTATATTTTGAAACACCGTTGTAGACAGTGGAATTTCTTTTTTGGAACAAAGGGAATAACTTATTAACTGCAAAAGATAATTGAATGGATTTCAACGCGCTGTAATGTAAAAAAATAATAGAAAATGGCAAAGTTGAAAATCAATAAATGTTTGTGAAGGATTACAAATTCGAATTCTACATTCTCATATGGTTGTTTTTGAAGCCCTTCTTGCAAGAATGACCCAACAAAGAACACGGTAGAAAACAAAGAAACCCAACATAATCCCCACATTAAACAATCTATTGTCTTTTTCAAGTCCTCTACTCTTCAACACATCATTCCCAGTAACCAAACACTGAGAATGATTTTCTTGATAATGCCAAGAAAAACACTCATTTCTCAAACTCCAATACTCATTTACCAGAAGACTATCTAATGGGTATCTATATAGAGAAATGTAATACATAAAAATCCAATATTTTGGAATATTTTCTTTGGGTATAAAATACCCAGAGAAAAGGAAAAAAGCACCAAGAACTGTGCATATTAAAGAGTTCCCCGAAATAAAATCAGGAGAAATAGCACTTAGAAAAAGAACTAAAGAAGAAGCCATCAAGACTATTAACCAAACAACGAAAGTAAAGAATGTGAAAGCTGAAATGGAAGGATTAAGCCCTACAAGCCAATAAACAGGAATAGAGAAAATAACAGCAACAGCAAGCAAGAAAGGCAAGAAAATAATTGTATTGGCGATTATGTAAGAGGAAATGCTATAAGCTGCTCTAGAAGCTTCTTTCATTAGAACTCTCCTTTCTTGAAGATATATTGGAAGAGCTTCAACTGTAGAAGAAAGAAGAAAGCTAAGGCTAAAAGCAAAAAGCCCTAATCTTTCTGCTATTCCTTCTTCATCTTTCTTAACTTTGATATATACACTGGCTAAACCAAACCCACCGACTAAAGCTTGCATTGTTCTTGCCAATAGTAGTTGCTTTGTTCTGTAAATGACTTTCCAAAATCTCGAGCAAAGATAAATAATCTCATGCAAATGTAAAAGAGAAGAAATACCCTTTTTTTGAATACGTCGTTCGATTTGAAAAGCTGATTCCTCTTGCCAAATTGAGTATTGTAAAGGGGATATATAAGTTTCGGATTTTGTATCCTCACCAAGTGTTTGTATAATTTCCATAGAGAACTCGAGAGCATTGAGTTGCATTGGAACTTGAAATCCCAAATTATATATTGTCTCCTCCAAGGATTCTAAGCTACCATTATGAACAACACAACCATTAGAAAGGATTAAAAAGTTACTAATAAATCCAAGAATTCTATAACTTGGTTGGTGTATAGAAAATAAAATTGTTCTTTGTTTTTCTTTTGCCATATATGAAAGTAACTCAATAACTTGAAGAGCTGAGGTACTGTCCAGGCCTGAAGTCGGTTCATCAAGAAGCAAAATTGGCGGGTCATTAATTACATCAACGCCTATGGATACCCTCTTTCTTTCTCCACCTGATATGCCTCTCTTCTCTTCATCACCAACAAAGCTATTAGCAACATGCGATAGGCCAAGCTCTAACATTAAACTCTCTACCCTCTTCTCTTTATCTTTTGTACTCATTTCTTTGAGTCTAAATTTTGCACTATACATTAGAGTTTCTTTCACTGTCAATAAAGGAAGCAAATTATCTTCTTGTGCTACAAATCCACATATCTTCCTTAACTGGGCCGGCTTATAAATGAACCGATCATTTATGGATACACTCTTAGGATTAAAATCTTTATCTTTAACTCTTCCAGATATTATCCGAAGAAGAGTAGATTTTCCAGTCCCACTTGGACCAACAATGGCAAGAATTTCAGAGCTTCTTGCTTGGAAAGAAACTGATTGAAGTATATTAATAGGCTTAGGCTTTTGGCCTACGTGAAAGAATGAAGCAAATGTGGACTCACAAGGAGAAATGGTATAGGAAAGATTTGTTACAGTGAGTTTGTGAGGCACTTGTGAATGGTGTTGAGGTGGCGGTGGTGAGTGGCGGGAAGAGGAGGAGCGGCTGGTGGATTCCTCAGAAGTTGAAAAGAGAATAAGAGAGTCATCTTCTATTGTTGGTTGATGGAAACAAGAAGATACTTTTGTTAGCTCCATTTAGTGGATATGGAAGCATATGCAAATGGAGAGCCTTTTAAGTGGGAATTTAATTAAGGTTATGTGAAGTATGGTGTGGGAGTTGCGCCAACCAAGTTAAAATTCTTGATTGCTTGAAGAATTAATTAAGATTTGGTTAGTGTTTGGTGATCTGGGAAGGTTGACTATTTTTACATTGCTTATCGGAAATGTCAAAGTTTCCTTTCATTTCTCATTTCTTGATGTTGGTGATGATTAAGATGCTATCTCCATTAATGATAATGGTTCAATTTTTTATAAAAAGGATTATTTTTTCAGTTCTAATAATAATTTTTTTTGTGTGTTTTATGTGAATAATTTGTTTTTAATTATATGCTAAAAATGATATAAAATCATAACCATATTATGTGCTAAAAATGATAGGTGAGAAAATACTTGATAAATATTTGAGAAAATAATTTCACATTTAAGCAGGGAAGGAACCACATCAACAAAAAAAAAAAAAAGAATACGTTAAAGAGTTTTCTTTTTTTCAAGTTCAGAAGTGAAGTGAGGCCATGACTATTAAAGCTTGGGCCAGTGTCGTACTGAAGTGATGTACGCGATGAGCCCATTGGCTCTTACCAGTTTCTAATGGGCTCTTACTCCAAATCTCCATCGCGGTTGTGGAAAATGACACACTGACAGGAGAGTAACCATTCCCCTCCCATAAAACTTTAAAAATTATTAAGGGGAAAATAATTATTTCGTCCGATATTTGATTCATCATGTAGTTTGACAATATTAATTAACTATCTCTGAGATTTAATTCCGTTAGCCTACTTAGTCATTTTATCTATTTTTTTCATATTTACAGTTAAAATACGTGAAAAAAGAGGAGAAGTGTGAGAGAATTGATATAAAATGACATTTTTTTTATCAGCAAAATGAATTTTTTTTTATTTATAAGCAAAAAAAAACTTAACTAATTCAGGCAACTAATCCAAATCAATAAGCTTCTCAATACACCCAAACCTAACTTGAAAAAATTAAGTGAAAAAATCTGAAAGAAATATACGGTAATATATTCAATGTAGAAAAATATAGTGTTTCTTCTTGAGATAAGAATAAAACAACTGGACCAATATCCAAATGAAATAGCACATAAATAATGAATTTAAACCCATGCTACAAATTGTTCCGCAGCATCAACACTCTTCTTAGCCAAACAATCTGTAAATTGATTGCATTCTCTGCTTACATGCTTAAAATTCACTTTGATCAAAGAAGATAATAGAGAGTCAAGCCTGAGAAAAACACATGTAAAATAATTGTTTTAATAGAGTTTTACTCTCCCTTTTTTTTTTTCTTTTAATATAATCTGTCGTCGCCGGTGAGGGCTTATTGTGCCGGAAAGAAAGAAGAAGCAATGACATGTTTATATAGAAAGTAAAATAGGTGCTACAGAATATAGCTTACATTTACATTTCTGCCATTTTCATCCCAATGTGTCCAAGTGCAACACGCTTTTAGAAATATTCATGTGTTAAAACTTGATCGTTTTAACGCCGTAAGTTCATGTGTTGACAACAAAGTCAAGTCTTTGGGGAAACTTGAGATTGGAACTGTAAACTGTTAAGAACTGAGAACCACGAACACCCCTCTGTTTTTGATTCTCTCTTCTTGTTTGTGAAGATTTGTTTAAACCCCCATAATAATCGAGTTCCAAATATACGTCCTCTTTTATTCTAACAATGGGAGGAGAAAAGAACGGCGGAGTTGACACTAACTTTGTTTCACCAATTTCACTAGCGGGTCAGGACAGTCAAGTCAGTGTTCTCCATCGCCGGAAAAAATCAAGTAAACTTATAGTTACTCAGCCAGACTGCGAACAAGACAATACCGAGTTGCAAAAAAAAGATGGTGAAATAGATTCCGACGAGTTTTTGAACTCAATTTTACAGGTCCTGCAAAAAGTCAGTGAAATACATTCCTACGAGTTATCGGCCACAATTTTATGGGACCGGCACGGTGAGAATGATGTTAGTGAATTTGATGTTTCCCATTCAATTTCACCACAAACAAACTTGATTTTTGGTTTATGTGTCCCCATCTCAGAAGTCCCAGATTTTTCCGACCCAGTGTGTGGTTGCCCACCACAGCCCAAGGCCCTTTTGCGGCGAGCATCAAGTTGGCCTTTTTCCTTACGATCTGAGCCGAATGAGCCGGAAGCTGTTCGATTTCCCCCAAGCACTGCTGATTTACGATCTCATTCTCATTATGTAATAATGACTCAAAAAAAATTCCAACGGAAGCTTGTTGAAGTACAGTTTATAATTCTTATCTAAATAATATTATTCTGTCTTTGTTTTTGTAGGTTAATTTGGAGTTGATGTTTATATTCACCAATTTACTGCTCGAGATTTTGTTAATCGCTTTGGATCTAATTGCCAGTCCTCAAAAGCCAGAATATACTTTGGCGGCTGTAGCGGTGTCCTTTGTGGCCGTAGTTGTTTCTTTGATTGAACTATATTTTAAGGCCATGAGGCAAGGTGTTATCTTGAAACGAAAGGGCCTGAGATTTTGGTTGCAGTATCCATCATCTTCAAGTGACAAGCCATTCTACACTTTCATTGATGTTTTCGGCTTCATATGTGCCTTGTGTCAGTTCACTTTTGCTTATAGCTATCACAAGCGACACGCTGATAATCCCATCAACATCTCCATTCTATCTCTCATCTTCATCATATGTCTAGCATATTCCAAATTGACCCGCCAATGTCCATATACTGAGATTCATTAGTAAGTTTCTATTTGTCATTGTTATTGAGTCTATTTGACATTATAGTTAAAACTGTTATTGTAAAATTACCCTTCTGTTCTTGAAGTTGATAATAAATTGGTGAGTAATATGCTTCTTAATAGGGCTGATTGTCCGAGACCCTTTCATGGCCTTTTTTCCCCGCATCAAGGAGTTGTTAAACACGGAGTGGAGTTGGAAGATCCTCCATGTCTATAGAGAAGGTAACCATGCTGCTATTTGGCTTGCCCATTTTGGCAGTAAACTGTGTTTGGGTGTCCACTTCTTTGATTCTCCTCCAAATGGTTTTTCCAGCCTGCTTCTCCATGACGTGTGGAGTTAGCTATCCAAGGCTAGTTAACGTTTAGGTCCTGTTTCCTTCTTTCTTATTCCGAAAATTACCCTTTCAGATTTTGAAGTTGTGTTTGTATTGCAATTCTGAAGCAGTCTTCCCATGTAATATGAAGATTCTCTATAATTTTCCTGATGCGAAAAGTTTCCGTTACAAATGAACTCGTATACTAATAATGGAAATTTAGTTTCTAAATAATAGACCAGAAGCTTAACAATGTTTCAGTGATTTATCTGAGAGAGAATCACAACTTCACATATGAATTGATCAATTGGCTTCTCTATAATGGAATATATTTTCACTTCCTTTCTGAACTAATAATAATAATTAGACAGCGATTACATAGTTTTGATATCCTATATCATGTGTATATTTTCTTCCAAAAAAAAAGTTCATTTAAGTTTTTTATGATAATAATAATAATAATAATAATATATAAATATGTATTTCACCATCTTTTTGTTTCAACTAATTCATGTTGTGAGGTTAGCATTGCTACATTTTTTTATAATAATATGAATAATTATTTCAGCAATTTCAATCTAAATCAATTTTTGTATTTTGTGCACTTTAAATTTATCACTTTAGTTGTAATTACACTTTAATTTGCTTTTAGGTTGCAAAAGCATCCTAAAAGTGAATTAGAGCACCCTACATTTATTGATTTGTTGCAATTTCACCTTAAAAATAATTAAAACAGTGTAAAAATGGACTTCATAATCAATTCAAACTTAGTTAAATGCAATACATAACATTAGAATTAAAAGAAAGAATTTATCATTTTGCCTCTTTTGTCTTTCGACTGTAATCTTTTTTTCCCTTGTAGGAAATTAAATATTGGCTACACAGTGACAAAAAAAATCAAGATATTTGTTTCGTTATCATAGAAAGTGTAATCTTGACTAGTATCTAACTCGCACTTCAATTTTATTTAATTTTAAAATCAAAGATGCAATCTTGATTTTTTTTTATTATATGAACACTTGCATTTGATTTCATTATTTATTATTTAAAATAGTTGGATTGGTTGTAGAGTCTATTTTTACACATTTTAATTATAATTCCAATCTCAATTTGCTTTTAAGGTGAAATTGCAATAAATCAATAAGTTTAAGGTGTTGTAATACACTTTTACCCTAAAAGAAAAATTAAGAGTAATTGCAACAAGGTTGATAAGTTTAGAGTGCTTAGGATACAAAGGTCGGTTTAGAGTGAAATTGCAACTACTCAAAAAGTTCAAGGTAAAATTATTGGTTGCGCCCAACTAGATAGACTAAATTTTCTTGAAAAATCAACTTTAATATGGTGTATCCAATCAACTTTATTAATTTATTTAATAAAATAATAAATATCCTTGTATTTTAAAAAATAAACTGTCGTACTTTCATATTTTTTATTCATTATACTACATTGGTTTTCCGTTTACTATTTATAATTTTAGAGATCAAGTTAAAGCGAGATTTAATGGTCTAAAAAGAGAGAAGAAAAATTTTCACTAAAATACCCTCTTTCCCTTCTTCTTCCTTTCTTTCTTTTCTAGAAATTTGCAATGTCTGTCAAAGGGTTGTAATTGCTTCTTGTCTTGCAGTTTCAATAACACTTAACTCTCCATTATCACACCTTTTAACAAACCCTTCTTCTTCATATCCAACCAAATAAACTCATATTGATTGAGGAAAGAGAAAAATGAGGTTGAAAAATCAATATACACAAAATCAACATAAGCTCAAACTGAGGTAATACTCACAAACTCACTTTTCACATTCGCCAATCATAGTCCTTCTCATTCATTTTCTTTGTGGTTTCATTCTCTGTTTGGGTTGTTCGAATTTTTCTGATTTCTAGGGGTTGTTTGGGGATTAGAAGAGAAGATAGAGTCAATAGTGTTATTTATGTGCATTTAACGCCTAAAATAGCAAAACTTTACAGAAGAGTAATTTAGTACAACGGATTCAAAATACAAAAACATAACATTCATTTAAAAAAAAAGAATAAAGTAATTTTTTTTATAAAATATAGGGGCATGTTTATAATTTTTTCCATATATGCCTTTACTTTTACGGAGACAAAACTTTGTTACTCTACTACAATTGAAATTATCAATAGCTGAGCCAAACATTAATCACTTTCGTTTGAATGTCACCTTCGTTTTTTAATTAAAAAATTGCAAATTACATAGTTTTCTCGATTTCCTTTATTTTTTCTTTTCTTTCATCTCATATACATGATTTTGTATTTATTTAGTTATAAAATTCAATTTCAAAAGTAGAATTTAAATACCAAAACCTTATTTGAGTTCTTATGTTTAATTATGTGAATCTAGATTCATCGATAAACTTTATTTTTATTATTTTTAATACAAAGAGCTTTATTGATTTTTATTGATCTATATGCAAAATGCTTTATTGATTTTTCTTTTTTTTATATTTAAACCATTTATATATTTGAATTAAAAATAAACATTTATTTGTTTTAGAATGCTGCTAATTGTATTGATAGTGAAAAGAAGGCATTCAAGGTTGTTGGCGTGAGAATTAAGATAAAGTGGAAATCAAATAATAAGGTATTTGTCTCTCCTTCTATTTTCTTTTAGAAATTATTGGTAAAAAGTATAAATCGATATGAATCTTATTATAAATTGACTATATTGAGCTTTTTGTGTATAAATTAATATGATGGTACATCTAAAAAAGCTAGCATATATATGATTTAATAATTTCTTTAAATAAATTCAGATTAGTGAAATTTACAAGCTACCATCATGGGCAATATTGATGCATATTTTGCAAAAGTGGGTTTTCAAAATTTAAATTTAGAAGCTATATTTTCAACTCTAATTGAAAGTCAGCACTCTTTTGAAAAGAATTCTAATTCAATTCTTGAACAAAAGCTAATTCTTATTGTAAATTCAATTTATCAAGGTTGTCCATCTAAAGCTCCTTAAATTGAATTATAAGAAATTGATCTCTCTTTTTTAGAACGTGATCTTAGAAAATGTCAAAATATGTGGAATTATCCTATCAACCAATAAGTTGAAATTCAAAGGGCTTATATAACAGTTGGACCTTATCAATTTATTATGTCTAAATATCCCATTGATAAGAATTAACATCGCTTTCAAGCTTCATGCTTCACAATATTTTCTGAATGGTTGGAATATTCACCAACCAAAGATGCAACTTTTTGTCTTCCTTTCTATCTTTTTAACAAGCTTAATGGACATTTGGATATTTTGCATTTATAGTTAAGGGATTTATCGTTTAGAAGTGTTCGATTTTTCTGTAAGAAACATGAATTTGATATCCCTAGTGTTAACATATAATAATAAATTATTATATGAAACCCTAATAGACATCCCTAAACAAGAAATAAATATAGAGAAATTTTTATCTAAAACGGACTGTTCGGACTCCTCTATAAATACCCTAAAATTACCCTAAAGAGGGGTTAATCACAATCAAACTCTCTCAAAATTCTGAGAGCTTAATAATTGGTGTGGTGAGTGTGAAACAAACCTTCAACCTCTTTTCAACCCTAGCTATCCTCTGATTCTCTATTCATCATGGCCGCCAACCCACCTGAAAATCCAAACACTAAGAGCCAAGGCAACGACTATGGTGAACTTGGCCAGCAGATCACCCTCACTCTTCCACCTGTAACTGATCCTCAAGTAGCAGCAACCTTAGCCTAGACTTATTCTCAATTCACCATTGTATTGAAAGGCATCTTGGAGAGCTCAACACCCAATAGCGATCCCATTATGCCTTCCAAATCCATGGACACTCTTCTTACCAAAGGAAAAATTCATCTACCTTTCCCTAGACACCCAACTCACTCCCTCTCCGATCGATATCAGGAAGCAGAGTCGAAACCTATCCACCATCATGATCAGGAGGTTAGCCACACTCAAATGTTGGATGAGGAGAATCTCAGAGATGTAGTGAAGGAGCTGGTACGGGAGTGTAAGGAATCGAAGGAGAATGGAGATTATGGACTTCGCCAAGACTCGCCATTATCCCCTACCATATTGGTCGCAACCTTCTCACCTAAATTCAAACTCCCCACCTTTCAATCTTATAATGATTATACCGATCCCAGGACCACTTGGCCACCTTCTGAATCATCATGTATTTGCAAACTAGCTCAGAAGATTTATTGTGTAAGGTCTTTCCAATCACCCTCAAGGTGTCGCACAAGAGTGGTATCAAACACTTAAAATAGGGTCCATCCACTCTTTTTCACAGTTAGCCACGAAATTCTGACCTCGATTTATAACTTGTATCCCATCCAAGAAAATTTCATCCGATCTAGTGGATTTGAAAAGAGGAGAAGGAGAAACCTTACGGCAGTATGTGGCGAGGTTTCAAAAAGTGGCGATGCAAGTGGAGAACTTGAATGATAAAGTGGCGATTAGTGCAATGGCCAAGAATTGCAAGTATAACAAGCTGTTTGAAAGCCTAAACATCAATCCACCGTCAACTTTTGCTGAACTCATGGCAAGGGATCACAAATACACAAAGCTGGATGAAGCTTATGAGGTTCAATAGCAAGATAAGTCAACCGAGGAAAAGTACAAGTCCAGAAGGCACTCACCTCCTAAAAGCAAACGCTCGCCGAGGAGAAGATCACCATCCGACCTCTCCAAATGGGCTATTCCATCTGAACTCCATACTCTAGAAGCAATGAGCTTTAGCAAGATACAAAGTTCACCCCGATGAATAAACTTCATTAGAAGATCTTGTCTTGGATCAAAGAGCAGGAATCCCATACTTTTACCCTAAGAAGATAAGGGAGGATTCAGCAGGCCGTAGGGATCGGAGCAAATATTGCGAATTTCATAAGGATGTGATCCATGAAACTGATGCCTGTTAGCAATTGAAGAAAGAAATAGAGTGCCTCGTGTAGAAAGGCGAGCTAAAACAATTTGTGGAGGGAAAGTAAGTGAGATGAAGGACAATCAGTTAAACTTGACAGAGGTGCTCGGACCGTGGGGACCATTCACACTATATTTGGTGGCTCGATAAGTGATGATAGTAACTCAGCAAAAAGCGGAGAGCTAGGGAGATATACTCTATCCTACCACAACAAAAGCCTAGCCCAAAGCCACTAATATCATTCTTTGAAATTGATGGCGAGCATGTCTAAGTGCCATATAATGACGCTCTGGTGATCGAAGGTGTTTTCGAAAATTTTTTAGTAAAAAGAATCTTAGTAGGTAGGGGCAATGCGATTAATATGATAACTATTGAGGTATTCAAAGCTCTCAAATTAGATTCAACAAAGCTCAAGCCTATTTGACCTCCCCTTGTTGGCTTAGTGGGAAAACCAATTCAAGTGGTAGGAGTGGCGGATATAGATATGGAGCTTAGTGGAGAGGATTATTCGAAGAGGCTCAAACTAGAATTCATGGTGGCGAACATCCAATTCCCATATAATGCCATATTAGGGAGACCTGCCTTATATGAGCTAGAAGCAGTAACGAGCATCAGATACTTAACTATGAAATTTTAATCAGATGAGGGCGAAGTGGTGGCTGTGAAAGGTGACCAGAAAGTAGCAAGAGAAGCACGTGTAGTGGCTTTAAAGGGCCTGCCAATAAGCCTACCCATCATGTGGGCGCTAGAAGAAGAATCAACTGCTCAACCCATAGAATACCCTCCTTTTGATATTCCTAGGCACAAAGGAGATTCAAGTCCTAAGCCGGTGGGTGAACTGATCACATGGGAGATAGAGAAGGGGAAGAACATAAAACTAGGAGTTGATTTACCAAACGAAGTGCAAGAAAGTGTGAAAGCAGTCTTGAAGGATAATGTTCAAAGCTTTGCATGGTTTGTAGAAGATATAACAGAGATTAATTCCAAAATCATCTCTCATAAGCTCAGTATAGACCTAAGCTCTAAGCCCATCAAGCAAAAAAAGTGAAATCATGGCTACAAAAGACAACATGCTATTACAGTAGAGGTTGATGAAATTTTAGAGGCGGGTTTTATAAAGGAAGTAGACTACCCAGAATGGCTGGCAAATGTAGTCCTTGTACCTAAACCCAATGGAAAGTGGAGACTTTGTGTTGACTTTATAGATTTAAACAAAGCCTGCCTAAACGATCTCTACCCCTTGCCTAATATCAGTCAGTTGGTTGACTCAATAGCTGGATATGATGTATATAGCTTTATAGATGCAGCAGTAGGGTATCAACAGATAAGATTGGATAAGCTAGATGAAGAAAAAACCAGTTTTATTACAGACAGAGACATTTATTGTTACCAAGTCATGCCTTTTGGGTTAAAAAATGCAAGGGCAGCATATCAGAGGCTGGTTAACAGTATGTTCAAAGAACAAATTGGACGAATGTAGAGGTGCATGTTGATGATACGATAGTGAAGAGCATCCGAGCTGCTGATCACCCTGAAGACCTGCAAGAAGCATTTCAGATCCTGAATAAGTTTGGCATGAAGTTCAACCCAGAAAAGTGCACTTTTGTACTAAAAGTAGGATTTTTTTTTTTTTGTGTTTTATGATATCTTAGAGAGGGATAGAGGCGAACTTTAAAAAAATCAGAGCAATCTTAGAAATAAGACTGCCTGCCAACATTCATGAAGTCTAGCAACTGAACAACCAAATAACCGCCCTTGAAAGATTTATTTCCTTCTCGGCCAAAAGGCGTATGTCATTCTACCAAATGTTGAAACTATAACACCCACCGCCCAATCCCGGAGGACCGGACGACGAATGCCACATTCGGTGCCGGAGCACCATCACATCTTACTAAATAATTACAGATCAAGTATTAGAAATGACTAAGTTTTCATAAGGAGGCAAGTAATTTAAAATTTAAAAATAATATTTAAGGAAAATTTCCCACGATAAATTCGCAAGAGTTTCCCCTAAAAATTTACTTGTCACACAAAGAAAACATAAACACTTCCAATATTAATTCTTCCACACCCCAAAACTCCAATTCAATACAACAAATCACACAACACTTCTAAATACTCCCATCAATCAACTTAGGTTCTATCATATTATATTACCATTCATTCAAAGAATTAACTATAAATAATTGCACACCATAAATTCACAATAAGATA
>CANUEX010006197.1:0-21440 GCA_948099535.1 Jatropha multifida
AAGATAACCCTAGCATATGAAATAGAATGGGCTGATAACCCGAGCATGCTCATATATCAATATCAATCTCATTTTACTATATTTTAATCATGTATAGTAGAGCCCAAAAATCAATCTTTCTTTCACAAATAATCTTGTTAATGATTCACAATTCTTTACTCAAAACACTTTGTCACTTAAATACTCATTATTTTAAAATCACTTAACTTACAACTTACTAAAATTATCACATTCTCCTTTTTATTCATAATTAATACATTCAATTAGACATATTCAAAATATTTATATATATATATACTTAATATAGTATAAAAGTACTTAAATCAAGAAATTTCCAGCATTTTCATAAACCTAACCTTTACTGTGTTCTCAGGGTATAACTGAAGTTATAAGATTTAAAATTGAGTGAAACTTAATTCATTGGAAAGATAAGATAAAATTATACAAATTTCATAAAGGGACCATAGTCCATATCATTTTCTAAGAGGGTGAAAGAAACCCAAGAACACAAACCAACAATCCAAACACGATTTAGCACAACTAGTTTTGGTATAAAGATCATAAGTTGAGCTATATGTATTCAAATTAGACACAAGAGGATGATTTATAAATTTAAGAAGTAGAAATACAACTTTTATGAAGAAAATAGGATATTATCTTGCCATTTTAGTGGCCAAAAGGGACAATCAATTCGGATTTACATGTGAGACACCATAACAGAACTAGTTTTGGTATTTAAATCATAAGTTAAGCTATAAGTATTGGAATTGAACATAAGAAGATATTTTGGAAAGCTGAGAAATAGAGCTACAACTTTCATGAAGAAGTCAAAAACAAATGAAAATTATAAAAGGGTCGAAAATGACTTCCAATAGACCTTAAGTACACTTCTAACATCAAAATTCATCCATTTAACCAAAACATACAAAGTTCTCAAAATTTCTTCAGAAACCTAAAATTGAAAACTTAAGAAAATGAAAGGATAATGAGAATATTATTGTACTAACCTCAAAAAGAAGCTTAGAACACTCTAATCCTTAGCCTTCTCTTTGCCTTTGGTGGAGGGTTCACCAATTTCTTCAAAGTAGGAAAAAGTGCACATTAAAATCAAATTAACAAAGGAAAGGAATGGAGCATGATTTAATGCATCTATTGCATGCCTGATCCTTGAATTTTTCTAATTAAATCATAAAACCCAAAAATCACAACTCACCTCCTTCAATGGCAACTCCAAATCCCAAGCTTAGGAACTCTAAATTTTAGCTTCTAATACTTGATTTCCAAGGTTTAATTAATAATCTTTAGTTATTTAGGTGATTGAGTGAGGTTTATGAAGTAGAGAATTGAGAGAAAATGAGAGAAGAAGAAGAAGAAAAGAAAGATGGCGTGGAGATGGAGGAAGAAGAAAGAGAAGAATTGCTTTTGAGTTGAAAAGTCAAATTTGGCTTCTTAAGTTTATGCCAAATGAATGGCTGTGATCAAATCCTAAGTAATCTCATCCAATGGCTCTAAATATTTCTCAAATAATTCACTTCCAAATATTATTTAACTCTACAAATTAATTAAATTAATCACACAAAAATTATTTCTCATTTATTCCTTAATATTCGATACTAAAAATAATATTCATAAGTTGCCGCAACTCTCCAAAAATATTCATGAAATATTTTATACCCATCTAAATCATGAAAACATGCTCCAAAAGTATTAATTAGAATATTAGACACATCCAGTAATTTTTTTGGACTGAAATAATACCAAGTCCCCGACCAATGGTACTATTCACAAACCGATAAATCACTATTAACGACACTGAAAAATTAGACTGTTACAAAAAGAGTCCATTATCTCCATCATTTTCTTAACCTCCGGGGACGCAGAATCATCCCTTGTTTGGCTCGAGGTGGCAATGGCATTAGAAGTGGCTCCTATCTCAGGAACTGACCCTCAGGCAATCCGATCGCCATTGTGTGGAATGGCATGCTATTCATTAGATCCCCCAATTTAGTTTGGAGTGTTGCCATTTGATTGGCGATTGTCAAAGTCCTCACTTCCCCCAGAATAGTCTCCCTCTAAGCAGTAATGGTATTTTAAGGGAAGCATTTTGCTTTATTAGCATTGTCCGAAAATGGGTCTCCTATTCTCAGAGCATCTCTTCCATCGGTGCTCTAAAATCATTAGGCAGAGCCATTATTGTTGTTCTCTGGTAGAAGCAAACAAAAGAAGGACATCAGTACACATCTGTTATAGAAGTTTTGTGCTCAGGTTAGAGTTTGAGGGTTTTGGTAATAGAGGGTGCTCAAGTCAAGTTTTGAGGCTTTTAGTGATATGAGGTACTCAGGTCAAGTTTGAGGCTTTCCAGTATTCGAGGTTCTCAAGTGAGGTTTAAGGCTTTGTTGGATGGGAGGAAGCAATCCACGAGCCAACATTTTGTGGCATTACTCGGGCATTGCCCCCGATTTGGGAAAGGAAGGTGCTTAGGTTTGATTTACGGTTATTTTTTAATTTAGAGGATGCTCAGGTCAGGTTTGAGTCTTTTGGTGAAGTTGGAAGCAACGCACGAGCCAAGATTTGATAGCATGATTCAAGAATTACTGCCGAGTTGGGGAATAATAGTGCTTAGGTCTAATTTAAGGCTTTTTTGGTAATTGAAGGACCTTACGTCAGTTTTGAGGCTTTTGGATAGTTTGAGGTGCTCGGGTCAGGTTTGAGGCTTTAGGAAGTAGTGGAAAGCAATGCTCGATCCAAGATTTGAAGGCTTGATGGGGCATTGCACCCAGTTTGGCAAATTAAAGTGCTTAGGTTAGGTTTGAGGCTTTTAGTGAAGTTAGAAGCAATGCATGAGCCGAGATTTGATGGCATGACTAGGGCATTGCCCTCGGATTAGGGAATGGAAATGCTTAGGTCTAATATAAGGCTTTTTTAGTAATTTGAGAGCTCAGGTCAGTTTTGAGGCATTTAGGTATATGAGGTGCTCAAGTAAGGTTTGAGGCTTTGTTGGACCAAGATTTGATGGCATGACTCGGGCATTGCCGTCTGGTTTAGAGAATGGAGGTACTTAGGTCTGATCTAAGGCTTTTTTGGTAGTTTGAGGTGCTCAGGTCTGTTTTAAGGTGCTCAGGTCTGTTTTAAGGCACTCAGGTCTGTTTTAAGGCTTTAGTAATTAAAGGTGCTTAGCTCAAGCTTGAGGCTTTTAGGTATTTGAGGTGCTCAAATTAGGTTTGAAGCTTTACTAAATGGGAGGAAGCAATGCACGAGCCAAGATTTGATGGCATGACTCGGGCGTTGCCCTCCGGTTTGGGAAATGAAGGTGCTTAGGTCTAATCTAAGGCTTTTGATTAATCTAGTAAATTGGGGTGCTCAAGTCTATTTTGAGGCTTTTAGTTCTTTGGTAATGTTTTGGTTAATCACTGAATGGTATGTGGGTTGACCACTGGATGGTGTTTGGGATACTGCTGGTTGATGTTTGGTTTGACCATA
The DNA here is from genome assembly GCA_948099535.1 of Jatropha multifida. Classification (NCBI taxonomy): domain Eukaryota; kingdom Viridiplantae; phylum Streptophyta; class Magnoliopsida; order Malpighiales; family Euphorbiaceae; genus Jatropha; species Jatropha multifida. Next base: position 3,481 of record CANUEX010006197.1, read on the forward strand.
GGTTGGTGTTTGGTTACTATTGGTTGGTGTATGGGTTTACCATTAGATTGAGTTTGATTGACCATTGGATGGTGTTTGGGTTACCACTGGATGGTGTTTGGTTGACCATTGGATGGTGTTTGGTTACCATTGGATTGGTGTTTGGTTACCACTGGATTGGTGATTGGTTACCATTGTATTGGTGTTTGGGTTACCACTAGATGGTGTTTGGTTGACCACTGAACTGGTGTCTGGGTTGACCACTGGATTGGTGTTTGGTTACCACTAGATTGTTGTTTATCACTAGTTGGTGTTTGGGTGACCACTGGACTAATGTTTGTTCTACTCTTGGTCCATAACATGTAATGTGTGAGGACATAGATGTTATGCAAAAAATAGTTTCATGATGTAGGGTGCATATAATACTAAGGATCAGATCTAGGATCATCACATGCTTTTAGTGGATTGGTTTGAGGGTCCCATCCACTAGAGTTGGTATATACCTCATCATTTGACCATGTCTTATGAAATGGAATGATTAGTACACCAAACCCTTTATCCTACCGTAAGGAACGGAGGTGCGCTAGATGAGTGAGCAGCTTTCTCAACCTAGGACAACTCTAAGGAAGATTGCCCTAAAGTGATAATAGTAACTCGATTTGCTTAATTCTAATGACGAAAAAAGATCCCAAATGATGCATTTATATGTATGCAAGGTGATTTTCAATTTAAACCCAAACTAGAGATCTAAAACCTACTTGGTAGTCCTCTTACCATATTTTTTTGTTCAAAAAAATGTTTTAAAGTCCTTGGCAGGGTTGCCAGCCTTTGAGCCTCCTCTTAGGTGCCGTGGGAAAGATCCAAAGGATGGAATCTAACCGAACGGGCCCATTGGTCGGTTCATCATGGAAAATTGAAAACGTTGAGACTAGTCATAACCCCGCTGTGGTCACTTCTCGGTTTGTTCTATTTTAGCCCAATATGCAGCTTAGTTGTCTAATTAATTGATTTAATTACCAATTTTATCAGTTTTATGGCTCTATTTAGCACTTAATTATGTCTCATTGGCTCTTTGGACTGTTTTGACTATATGTGGTGTGATTTAAAGTCACCACCTTATTTTATTTTGTTTTCAAGGAAAATATAAGGTAAAAACCCCATGATTGACTCCTTTAGTATGCCACAATGGATAAAATGTGCTAGTGTGACACCCACCGCTCAATCCCAGAGGACCAAACGATGAATGCCACATTCGGTGCCAGAGCACCGTCTTATCTTACTTATTAACTCTAGATCGTATATTAGAAGTGTCTAAGTTTTCATAAGGAGACAAGCATTTTTTTAAAATAAACGCTTAAGGAAATTCCTATAAAAAATTCGCAAGAGTTTCCCCTAAAAATTAACTTGCCACACAACAAAAACAAATATACTTCCAATATTTATTCTTCCAAATCCCCAAAACTCCAAATCAACACATACAGTCACACGGCACTTCTAAGTTCTCATAACAATCACATAAGTTCTATCATGATATTATCTCATACATTCAGCTAATTAATTATCAACTATCGTACAACATAATTTAACAATAGGATAATACTACTTAATTAATCACAACTCTTATTAATTTACAAATCCAATAATTACAACCTCAATACCTTTTACATTATCTACATAGATGCCATAATTTACATCCTAATACATGTCCTACCAAAAATAAGGCTTCCCCTCCGATGCTATGCCCTTTGGTCTTTAAGTAGCAACCATCACTTTTAACCTGCGCGTGATAAAAATCAACGCGCTGAGTATATCACTTAGCGGTGCTAAATAAAAGAAAGATACTTGAACATATTTCTTATAAAATATTTAGAAATAAATAATGAAATCTCCATTATATTAAAAATACTTAAAACATAAGTCACATGCAAACTCAACCCTAAGTTAGCAAAATCATAAGTGTATATAAATTGTTCATTTAAAAATTCTTTTTCTTACTTTCGGTTAAAACATAACAAAAGTATTTTTAGCATCTAAAACAAATGTGTTGTTACTTTCATTTTTCTTGGGGCTCAAACATACTAGGAGGAACAATGACAGATTGATTCTATATCATAACATATTTGGCCTTAGGTCACCAACCATAACATAAAGGCATTAAAGCCTACTTATACATAATAAGCGCGTCCGCTTAAACATAAGGCATCCAGAGCCTAGCATATGATCATAGCTTATATCATATCATAATGGCATTAAAGTCGAGCATGCTCATCTTACAAAAATGAATCATATCATACCACATTTCAACCAAGTACATAAGAGTCCAAAACAAATCCATTTCTTTACAAATAATATTATTTCTTATTCATAATTCCTTAGCAAAACATTTCATAACTTAATACTTTTTATTTTAAATTTACCTTAATTACAACTTGGAAAATTTCATCAAAACCATCTTATGTTCCAAATCAAAATCATATCTCTTTAATACACACACATAAATAGCTTAAAATACTTAGAAAATAATGTTTAGAAGATAAAACACATGCCTTACCACCTTAGGGCGGTTTGGCCTCTTTGGGTAATCAAAAAGGGAAAGAGTTTCCTTCCTCCAAATGCCATATTTTAAGTCAATAACACTTAATCAAATCATTAAAACCACTACTTAAAAACACTTAGTCTTAAAACCCATCTTTTACACATTCAAGCTTTCTTTAAGTCTTGGAAAAATGCTTAAATATTAAAATACCAAGTAAAGCATCATTAAATTACTTGAAAATAACCTCATTAACATTAAAAGAATACATAAACATCAAGCAAAAATCCATGCCCTTCCTCCTAAGGAGGTTCGGCCAAGTGAAGGGGAAAGAGAAGGGGATGTTCCTCTTTTCATTCAAGCATTTCATTATGCTTAGAACACATAGGAAATCATTTAAAAATAACCAAATAATCAATCCCCCAACAAAATTTACAAATTCATCAAAAATCATTCAAAACCTTAAAATTGGAAACTTGAAGAAAATGAAAGGAGAAATGAAATAATAATACACTAACCTTTAGAATAAGCTTAAAGAAGCTTAGAAAGCTCTAGTATTTGGCCTTTTCCTTCCCTTTGATGGTGTAACGCTCCATTTTTCAGAGTCTTTTTCGGTGTCGGTAATAGTGCTTACCGGTCTGTGAATAGTACCATCAGTCCGGGACTTGGTATTATTTCGGTCCGAAAAAATTACCATATGTGTCTAATATTATAATTAATATTTTTCGAGCATGTTTGCATGATTTAGATGGATAGAGAATATTGCATGAATATTTTCGGAGAATTGTGGCAATTAGGGAATATTATTTTTATTGTGGTATATTGAGGAATAAATGGTGAATTATTTTTTAGGAGTTAATTTAATTAAATTGAGGAGTTAAATAATATTTGGAAATGAATTATTTGAGGAATATTTAGAGTCATTCGATGAGATTACCTAAGACTAGATCTTGGCTATTGATTTAGCATAAACCAAGGAAGCAAAGTTTGACTTTCCTACTTAACCAAGTGACATTTTCTCTTTCTTCTCCATCTCCATCTCCCTCCACGCCATTTCCTTCTTCCTTCTTCCTCCATTTTATTTCATTTTCTTACCTCCAAATACCACCAAATTACCCAATTAAATTATAGAATCTTGATTAATCATTAAGAATTAACTAGTAGAAGCTAGAATTGGGAGTTCTTAAGCCTTGGTTTTGGAGTTGCCATTAAAGGAGGTAAGTTGTAACTTTTGGGTTTTGTGATTTATTAAATATAATTCTAGGATTAGCCATGGAATTCATGTATTAATCCATGCTCTTTTCTTTTCTAGTGTTAATTTTGATTTTAACGAGCTCTTTTCCTACATTGAAGAGATTGGTGAACCCTCCACCAAAGGCAAAGAGAAGACTAAGGATTAGTGTTCTCTAAGCTATTTCAAGCTCATTTAAGAGGTTAGTGCAATAATATTCTCATTCCCCTTTCATTTTCTTAAGTTTTCAATTTTTAGGTTTTTGTATGATTTTTGAGTTCTTGTTGTTTTTGTTAGGGAAATGTGTAATTGATGCATTTTGATGTTAGAGGTGTACTTAGGTGGGACTGTAAGTAATTTTTGACCCCACTATGATTCGTATCCATTTCTAACTTCTTCATGAAAGTTGTATCTCTATCTCTTATCTTTCTAAAACATCCTCTTATGTTCAATTCCAATACTTGTAGCTCAACTTATGATTTAAAAACCAAAACTGGTTCTGTTATGATGTCTCACTTTTATATCCGAATTGATTGTCCATTTTGGCCACTAAAATGACAATATAATGTCTTATGTTCATCATAAAAGTTGTATTTCTACTTCTTATCTTTCTAAATCATCCTCTTTTGTTCAATTTGGATACCTATAGCTCAACTTATGATTTTTATACCAAAACTGGTTGTGCTGAATCGTGTTGGATTGTTGGTCTATATTCTTGGGTTTCTTTCACCCTCTTAGAAAATGATTGGACTATGGTCCCTTCATGACATTTGTATTATTTTATGTCATCTTTCTAATGAATTAAGTTTGACTCAATTTTAAGTCCTATAACTTCAGTTATACCTTGAAAACATAGTAAAGGTCAGGTTTATGAAAATGCTGGAAATTTCTTGATTTAAGTACTTGTATATTATGTTAAGTATATTTATTTTGAATATGTCCATTTGAATTTATTGAGCATGAGAAAATGAGAATGTGGTGGATTTTCGTAAGTTGTAAGTTAAGGGATTTTGAAATAATAAGTGTAAATTATAAAATATTTTTGGATAAGAAATAGTGAATGAGACCAATTTTGGAAAAATATAATTATTCTAAGCTCTACCATACGTGATTCACATGTAGTATGATGAGATGCATTGTGATATATGAGCATGCTCAGGTTATCAGCCCGTATTATTGGTGGAGCTATGATCATATGCTAGGATTATCAGCTCTTGTAAATAGGCGGATGCGCTTATTATTATGGTGCTTGCATAGACCACAGTGGCCTCAGGTCACGATTATGTGATTGGTGGGTGGCGCTTTCACAGGCCACGATCGATTCTACTTACATTCTTTCAGTATCGGTATGAGCTTTAGATAAAATGGAAATGGGAATTTTTAATTCATTATAAAGAAATCAAAAAATATATTGGCATTTACTATATTTTCTTATCTATTATGAGATGGAATAAATTTCTAACTGTGAATTTCTCATGTTCTTTCAACATACTTGAATTTAATTAATACGATTTCGATGTAAAAAAAAGTATATTGTTTGAAATTAGTTATTTGGTGTTCTTTGGATGTTTTAAGTTTATAATTATTTAGCACCACTGAGTCTTCCACTCAGCGCGTTGATTTCTATCACGTGCAGGTTAGGAGCGGAGGGCACCTGTCGGGACCAGAAGAGGGCATCAGAGTAGATATAGCATTTTGGGTAGGACATGTATACTAATGTAAACCATGGATGTATAGACTCTTGTTAATAATATTGAGGTTGTAAGTATTTGAATAAATTTTTAATGAAATCGATGGCCAATTTAGTATTATTATTTGATTATTTGATTGGTGTGTGAGTGATGACATATTTTGTTATCTTGAATTGTGAATGTATGAAGATATATATATATATATATATATATATATTTACCTTGGATGGACAATGGTATAATGAGATTGATTTGATCTTAAAAATTTTTAGAAGTGCTTGCTAATGATTTGAGTAAAATTAGAGTTGAGGTTTGGGAGCTAATATTGGAAGTGTATTTAATTTTCTTTGTGTGGCAAGTGAATTCTTAAAGGGAACTCTTGCGAAAATTTTTAATTTACCTTTATAATTTTATTTTTCCGTAAGATCATCCCTAAAACCTTTTTCGAATATCTTAAATTACTTGCTTCACACTAAAATTTAATCACTTCTAATATACATTATGGAGTTAATGAGTGGAATAGGACGGTGTTCCAGCACCAAATGTGGCATCTGTCATCTGGTTCTCCGGAATTGGGCGGCGGGTGTTACATAAACACTTCTAAAAGGTCGCAATTATCTACTTAAATTCTATCATACCCATACACCATTCATTCAAGAATATGTTAATATATGTTTCCATTCATGCACCATAAATATAATCAAATAATAATATTTATATAACCATCAAACTCATTATTTACATTATCAATATTTACAACTCCAATACTTCTTACAATAATATTATACATGCCAAAAATTTCATCCTGCTACATGATTCTACTCAAAAGCTAAGCTTCTACTCTGATGCTACCTCTTTGGTCTTCTCGTAGCATCCACAGCTTACAACCTACGCGTGATAAAAATCAACGCGCTGAGTGGAAGACTCAGTGGTGCAAAATAATTATAAATTAAAATAACCAAGAAAAGCCAAGTAGCAAATCACGTAAATCTTTGGAAAATACTTAAACCAGAATATATTTTAAGCACTAAAAACATGCTAATAAAGTCCAGTATTTCAAAGAAAACTATAAAGAAATTCGCATCTTTAAAATTCTTACATAACACAATATAAGTAAGAAAATATCACAAATATTAATATATTCCAATTTCCTTCTAACGAAATAAAATTCCTTTCTTTTTTTTTTTATTAAGGCTCATACCAATACCGAATGAATGTAAGCAGATTCGATCGTGACCTGTGAAAGCGTCACCCACCAATCACACAATCATGGCCTGTGGAAGCGCCACCGTGGGCTATGAAAGTACCACCCACCAATCACACATTCGTGGCCTATGAAAGCACCACCGTGGCCTGTGCAAGCACTACCACAATAATAAGCGCGTTCGCATATTTGTAAGGGCTAATAACCCTAGCATATGATCATAGCTCCATCAAACAGAATGGGCTGATAACCCGAGCATGCTCACATATCGCAATACATCTCATCATACCACATGTCAATCATATAAAGGAGAGCCTAAAATAAATGCATTTTCTCACAATAAATCTTATTTCTCATTCACCATTCCTTATTCAAAACATTTTATAATTAACACTCATTATTTCAAAATCACTTAATTTATAACTTATAACATCCATCAAAATCAAATTAATGTTTCAAGCGAAGGCCTTTCTTTCATAAGGCCCTCATTAAAAACACTAATTATCAACTTAAAATCACTCTTTAAAATCATTAAATCCATTTCTTTGAACACTTAACTATAAAAACCAATTTACCATTTCAAAACCTGCTTTAAGTCATGAAAAATATTTACACATTGAAATCCAAATTGAAGCTTTAAACCATCACCAAATTACTTATTAATAAGCTCATTTAAATTAAAATCAAGCTTGGAAAACACAAAGAACATGGTGTCCTTCATTCGACCAACCATGGAAAAATGAAGGGGAAAGGATTTCTTTCCAAATTAGTTTCATAAATCATAAGAAAACACATCTCAAAACTCATTCAAGTTCAATCCTAGCATAAAAATCAAAGGACACAAAGTGTCCTTCACCATGAGTGGTTCGACCACTCTTAGTTAATGGGGAAGGAGGTATTTCCCTTCCGTTTAAACCATTTTACCATGCTTACTAATTAAGAAAAATCACATTTAAACAACCAAAGTCTCATTCCCCAACACAATTCACACACATTCTCAAAAATTCAATAAAAACCTAAAATTGAAAACTTGAGAAATTGAAAGGGGAAAAGAGTTATTAGAGCACTAACCTTTAAATGAAGCTTAAACAAGCTTAAAAGCTCTACTCTTGAGCCTTCTCCTTGCCTTTGGAGGATGGTTCTCCAACCTCTTCAAAGTAAGAGAAATTCACATTAGAATCAAGAATTAACATTAGAAAAGAAAGGAGCATGACTTAATACATATGTTTCATGTCTAATGTTAGAATTCCACTCAATCAATCACAAAACCCAAAAATTCACAACTTACCTCTTCAATGGCAACTTCAATTCTCTAAGTCTTTATTCAAAATTTCCAACTTCTACTACTTGCTTCTTAAGGTTTAATCACAATTCTATGATTTAATTGGGTAGTTTAATAGTGATTTGTGGTAGAAAAATGGAAGAAAAGTGAAGGAAGAAGAGAAGAGAGAAATGGCGTGAAAGATGGAGATGGGAAGAAGAAAGAGAAGTTGTTGCTTAAGTAGCAAAGTCAAACTTTGCTTCCAAATTTTATGCTAAATCAAGGGCCATGATCAAGTCCTAAGTAATCTCATCCAATGGCTCTAAATATTTCTCAAATAATTCTCTTTCAATTATTATTTAACTCCACAAATTAATTAAATTAACTCCTAAAAAATAATTCATCATTTATTCCTTAATATACTACACTAAAAATAATATTCATTAGTTACTGCAATTCTCCAAAAATATTTATGAAATATTTTCTACCCACCTAAATCATGCAAACATGCTCAGAAAATATTAAATAAAATATAAGACACTCATAGTAATTTTTTCAGACCGAAATAATATCAAGTCCCGAACCGATGGTACTATTCATTGACTGGTAAATCACTATTACCGACACTGAAAAACAGTCTGTTACATGTGGTATGATGAGATGTATTGTGATATGTGAGCATGCTCGGGTTATCAGCCCATTTTGTTTGGTGGAGCTATGATCATATGCTAGGGTTATCAGCCCTTATAAATAGGCGGACACGCTTATTATTTGTGGTAATGCTTGCACAGGCCACGGTGGTGCTTTTATAGGCCACGATTGTGTGATTGGTGGGTGGTGCTTCCATAGGCCACTATGGCGCTTCCAGAGGCCACGATTGTGTGTTTGGTGGGTGGCGCTTTCACAAGCCACGATCGAATCTGCTTACATTCATTCGGTATTGGTATGAGCCTTAAAAATAAAATGAAATTTTATTTCATCATAAAGAAACCGAAAATATATATTGGTATTGTGATATTTCTTATTTATATTGAGTTTGGTATAAATTTTTAAGGTGTGAATTTCTTTATTGATTTTTCAAAATATTCAGATTTAACTAGTACGTTTTCGGTGTTTAATATATATATTTTTGAAATTGAGTATTTTGAAGCATATTTGAGATTTGTTACCTTGGTTTTTCTTGGTTGTGTTAATTTATATTTATTTAGCACCACTGAGTCTTCCACTCAACGCGTTGATTTTTATCACGCGCAGGTTGTGAACTGTGGGTGCTACGTGAAGACCAAAGAGGCAGCATTAGAGTAAGAGTGTAGTTTTGGGTAGGATATGTATATTAATATAAATTATGGCATATATAGACTTATAGTAACAATATTGGGTTTGTAAATATTGAGAATGTAAATAATGAGATTTTATGGATATTTAAGTATCATTATTTGATTATATGTATGGTGTATGAATGATGATATATATATTTTTGGAATGAATGGTGAATTATCATGATAAGATGAGTTGATCTTATATTTTTTTAGAAGTGTTGTGCGACTTGTTATGTTGATTTGGAGTTGAGGTTTGAAGGTTAATATTGAAAGTGCATTTGTTTTTCCTATGTGGCAAGTCGATTTTTAGGGGAAACTCTTGCGAATTTTTAGTAGGAATTTTCTTAAACTTTATTAAAAAAAATATTACTTGCCCCCTATGAAAACTTAACCACTTCTAATATATCATTTAGATTATAAAGTAGGATAAGATGGTGCTCCGGCACCGAATGTGGCATCCGTCTTCTGGTTCTTCTGGATTGGGCGGCGGTTGTTACACGATAGGGTATTCAGACTAATTCTAGATAACCTATAGAGTTTTTAGACTCACCACAGGGTTTCAAACCAATTATAAAATTTTTCAGATGTAAAACAGGATATTCAAACCTATCAGACTCCTCTCAGGACAATTTACAGGGTCACAGGAGGTCAAAACTCCGATTAGAGCTAAGACAGGCCATAAGGGCAAAATAATTATTTTCCCAACAATCAAGGATCGCATGGTAAAATACAATCGGACTCTGATCAAGACTACCTACAAGGTCTAAGGAGGCTACGTCTTCAAGTAGAGACGAAATCAGACATTAAATCTAAACATAAAGGATTTTGAGGTAAAAGTGCAGTTCTCAAGAAATAAGGGGACTTTACCATAGCATTCGAAATAATTAGGAAGCATTGTCCTAATATGCTACATTTCTACGGGTCACATGCAATAACCAATGATCAAGGTGAACCTAAAAGCTATTAGGTATAAAATTTAGGCCAAAAGAATAACAAAATAAAAGTGTGAGGGTTAAATCAGAGAAATTATCGTGTTGTGCTTGATGACCAAAAGATGAGATTCCCGATTCTTTAGGATAAAATCGGTCCTGCCTGAAGTTGTCAGAGGAGCACGCCTCGGCTACTGAGCTATCTCTTCTAAGGATTAAAAGATCTTCAGAGATTTTAAGTAAAGAGACAATAGAGGAAATTAAGGAGAAGGAGTGACAAATGAGGTCACCCATCTATCCTATTTATCAAAAATAGGGAGTACGAACCTTGCCCTTGCCCAAAATAATAGAATTTTTGGGACTCATTCGAACTCCGATCAACAAAAAATCATAGTCAAAATGTTTATGATAGAATTCCAGGTTTAGCCATACATTCTGATCGAATAGAGCTTGGAGCATTCCAGCAAAAAGAACAAGTGATTTTGACCCCAATGCTTATAAACTACTGGCTAAAGCTGGGTATGGTTCTACTGATGTGGCCAAATTGACAAAGGATTTCAAGAATGGTGATAGCGAATAATTATCAAATGGGATTCACAAAGTATGAAAGGAGAAGAATACTACTGATTAAGGGTCTAAAATTGGCCTAGGATATCAAGCTCCTGCTCCGTTAAGCTTGAAAATCAAAAGAGAAACCTCTAATCACATTTCTGTTGAAGAACTAGAGGAGACAAAAAGCGAGGTTTCAAGACCTTTTGTTTTCAATTGATTAGGAGTTTCTTCAAATCGTATTTCGGTCTTTGATCGAATTGGAACTCCAGAAGGTGCAAACACTGAAAGCAGTAAAAACCTTCATCCACCAAAGACTTGGGATTTCAAATCCAAATAAAGGAAAGAAGAACAAAAGAAGCAGTTTACTATTGCTATAGATTATAATCCCTCTCAAATGAAAAGAAAAATTGAGTGGGTGGTGACTATGGGATCTACATTGAAGGCAAAACCCCATACTGTGGTGATAACCAGCCATGTCTCTAATCAATCTAAGGAAGAAGAACTTGATGTAGTGATTGTTGGCCATATTACATTTGAAGATATGGATCAAGACTAAGCTCCTATTGAGGAAAGTGCTGAGGATGCTCCTTTTGCTTTGGAATAGGAAAATAAAGCTACAGTTGATGAGTTGAAAGAAGTCATTCTCAGAACAATGGAAGACCCTCACCCAATTTTCCTTAGTGCAAATTTATCATTTGAGGAGGAAATGGAGCATGTCGAATTACTTCGAGAGTATTGAGACGTCTTTGCATGGTCTTATAAAGAGATGTCGGGATTGGATCCTAGGGTAACAGTCCACAACTTGGCAATCAAACTTGGGGTGAAGCCAGTGAAACAAGCTCAAAGGCAATTTCATCCAGAGTTGATCCCATAGATAGAACCTGATGTCAATAAACTCATTGAGGCCGGTTTCATAAAGGAAGTCAAGTATCCTACATGGATATCAAACATTGTTTCTGTCAGAAAGAAAAAAGTGCAGTTAAGAATTTGTGTAGATTTTTGAGATCTAAACAATGCATGTCCAAAGGATGAATTTCCTCTTCCCATCATTGAAATTATGGTGGACGCCACAACTTATTATGAACAAGTTTCATTCATGGATGGATCATCTAGCTATAATCAAATCCCAATGGCTGTCAAGGATGCAGAAGTAACAACATTTCGAACCCCGAAAGGTATATATTGCTACACAATTATGCCTTTTGGATTGAAGAACGTTGGTGCTACTTATCAACGAGCGATGCAAAAAATCTTTGATGATATGCTGCACGAAAATGTTGAGTGCTATGTTGATGACCTAGTTGTAAAGTCAAAGGAAGCAATTGACCACATCCATGATCTTCGACAAGTATTTCATCGTTACATAAATTTCAATTGAAGATGAATCCTTTAAAATGTGCATTTGGAGTCTCTTCAAGAAAGTTTTTAGGGTTCATTGTGAGACATCGAGGTATTGAGTTTGATCAGTCCAAAGTTGATGCAATCCTCAAAATCTCAAAACCTCGTAATATTCATGAACTCAAAAGCCTACAAGAAAAATTGGCATACATTCGAAGGTTTATTTCAAATTTAGCTGGTTGATGTCAACTGTTCAGTCGACTCATGAAAAAGCGCGCCTCCTTTCAAACTGGGATGGAGCATATGTGGTTCAAGAAGTCTACTCGAATGGAGCATATAAGATAATTGATCAAGATGGAGAGCAGATCAGGCCAATCAATGGTAAGTTTTTGAAAAGATACTATGCCTAGAAGCTCGATTGTGCTCCTAGCCCGTATGAGCTAAAACTGTGAACGACTAATTTTAAAAAAAAATCTCAAGTTAAATTAAGTTCTAACTTGATTCTTCCAAAAAAAGGTACGTAGGTAGCTTAGTATTACACTAAGTTCAGTCACATAAAAAAAAAAGAAAGTCTCTTGTAGTTGAACTACATTATGACTTGATCATTCCAAAAAAAAGGTACATATGCAACTTAGTTTTTTGCTAAGAACAGTCACAAAAAAAAATCAAAATTGAGGGAAATGATAAGCGTGATAAGTGATTAATGAAATGAAATTTTATTAATGATGATAGAATTTGATTACATTTAAAAAAAGGACTAAGCAAAGTCTAAAGAAAGGTTCTATGGATTTCATTGAAGCTGCTCTAACTCATTGCGCTTATCAGAAAGTAGTTTTTGCAACTTAGAGAGAGATTGCTCATCTTCTTCACTGCGGATTTGTATAGCTTCAACTTTCGATATTTCCTCATGAACTTATGAAATCATGCTTTGTTTCTCCAAGACACCACTTTTTCATACCTTCTAAGGAGGACTCAAGTACTTTCTTCCTTGAAGTCAGTCTTGCTAGTTCTTCCTCAATTTTGATAAGTTCATCCTCGACAAATAAAGAATTGCCGATGGATTCTTTCTCAAGACTTAAAGAATCATCCAACTGCCCTCTTAACTTCTCTAATTTCTTTAGCTGAAACTCTGATGAAACACTTGAAGAAAAAGATGATTTCAGCTACAAGAAATCATTTGCAAGTTGAAGGTAGCCTATGAATTGCTCTCTTAGGATAGTGGTATCAAATCCTTCTCCTTTTTCAATAACATTAAGAATTATATGGGCTTGTTCAGCAAGAGAAGGAACATGTGCTATAGAAGTTTGACCAATTTTAGCTCTTAACCCCTTCCAAGCCATTACTGAAACTTTACTGCGACAGTCATTCATAAAATCATTACCACAAAATGCAAACATTTCAAAAGTGTCATGGCAACTTGCTTTCTTTGTTTGATGAGCATCTCGTGGTTTTTTGCAATAATGACCAGTGTTAGACTCTTTTAATGGAGGATTCCCATCAAGATCCTTCAAAGTAATTAAGTAGAGGTCGAAAGAAGTTGGCCCAAGTATAGAACTCATGCTATCTAAGGGAAATGCACAAGGTTCATCATCACAAATCACATCATTGAAGTCCAACTGTAATAAAAAATTTACAAAATAAAGTTCAAAAGATTGAAGTAAAAAAAAAGAAAAAAAGCTTATTGGGTCATCAGGATCATAAAATTGTTGTGTTGATGAAACCTAATTGTTTCGCTTTACTTTCTTCTAATAGCGGTCAAAATCATGCTTCTCTTCATTTGAAGGAGATGAATTAAGCATATCTCTTTTAGAATGCCTTTGATTGAAGTGGTAATTCGATACTTCTTTAACTATTTTTTGAGTTGTTACAACTTCACTAGAGATGTCATTATTTGAAGGATTTGATTCATCACTAGCTTCTATAAAGGAATATTTCTTTATGGAAGCGGTTGTCACCTTTTCTTTAGAAGGATTAGCAGCTGCTTGTGATTTTATCTTCAACATAATTGGTACTCCTCTCTTATCTTTCTCAACGGTAGATTCTTGAGGAGAATTTAAAGGGACGCATCCACTCTTTTCAACATTTGAATTTTTCAAACGAGAAGGCTTTGAAGATTTCAATAGTTTTGGCATTGCTCTTAAATTCGGCATCTTATCTTGAGGAAAAGCTTTAGACCATTCTACTTTTCACCAATCTTTATACGCTTCAGTACAGCAGAAATGACCATCAATTTTTACTGAAGGAACAGCTAGTTTAGCGCCACTAACTAGATGAACACAAGATTCCCAAAGCTGTATGATTGTCTCCAAAGATACTCTTGAAAAGGATATATCCATGTTACCAAGAAGATCTTAGTAAAAACCCTACTGTCTACTAAATCTATGAGGGCTATATGACTCAATGATGTATTGGTTTTTATAGCACAAAGTCAAGAAGCTTGAACGAAGATTGATGAAGTGTTCCACCTGATATGAAAACAACTTACCATTATCCTCCAAAACGAGGTCTTTCTTCATTATAGGAGATGGACCCAAATAAGTTTTCCTTTCTATAAAAAGTTTGGTGACTTCAGTTTCATTGTAATACTTGGTCATTTATTGTCCGCTATAGGAAGTCATTCTAGCATCTCTGTCAACATCATGCATAAAGTGAGTGCCAAAACGATTAGCTAATTAAGCATAAACATAATAGAAAGGTAATGGAACTTCACACCTCTTCAAAGCTATAGCAGTAGAGATTGCTCGAAGGCCTTTATAAATGCTTTCCAAAACAAGAATAGCCAAAGAAAAGGTGTCGCCAGATGCGATCATACTTGCAACTTTAAAGGTACTTGGACGAATAAGATTCACTGGATCTTGTGAAAGTACAAACTTGCATAACCAACAGGAAAACAAAGTAGCCAAGTAAACTTCTTCCCATAGACCATCTTTTATGTTTAGAAATTCAAAAGGCTTTTGCCAATTTGCATCTCACTGTAACTTGTCACCAATAACACCTGAAGGATTAAAATTTTTCTTGGGAGTAGCAGTTCTTTTGGTGTAGTCCTTTTTAGGAGGCTCGGGATATCTAACAGAACCACGAAACCAAAAGTTTACCCAGTTGCGAACATTCAACTCAAAGCTGATGTAAACCCGTTTAGCATTTTTATAATATGCATAGAATAAGTATTTGCAGCTTTGTGGTACGAAAGGAGTTCCACCTCCATCAATTCTAGTAAGATCTGCAGCTGAAGGGATCATCTCATCATAAAATGAGCCATGGATTAGAAGTCCTCCTAGGAACTTTAAATCCAAAAGAGAAATCAACTCTTCTCCAGCTGGGAGGAAAAAAGTATTTATTGAAGCACTCCAATGTTCACAAAAATGATGAATGACATTGGGGAAGCGATCATAAGTGAAGAGTGATGCAAACAAAGCATGATACACATTGGCTTTCAAAAGTAGTTACCTATTACTTGCCAACACATCTTCAAGCCACTCCCAATAGCGTTCGACAAATGAAAATTCACCAGTGAACTTGAAAGAAGGATGCCAAGAAACTTCATTGTTCTGGATGCGACTCCTCAAAAGTGAAAGATTATTTAATGGAGTTTGAATCGAATGAAGTGAAGATTGCAGCAAATAGCAATGGACACGCTTAACTACTTCATGTGAAAATTGGAATTCACATGTACGTTCGATAGTCCAATCCATAAGATGAGGAGGGTCTACTTTGCTTGGTGCATTGGCTTCGAAATATTCATCTGCAGATATTTGAAAGATGAAGACTATTCCAGTATTTGAATCCTCTTCATTATCGCTCAAAATTTTCATATACGAAATTTTTCGCAAAGCCGAAAGATCAATTATGCGAACCACTATGATGAAGTCTTAAAAGCAGTTGACTAGCTAAAAAAAAATTGACATGCAAATTAGTGAAAAGTTCTACAAGATATGTCCCATGCAAGACAAGTATGCGAATAAGTTGTTTGTTAACCGTGATGGTCGGCATACAAAAAAAGGAAGAAAAATGATTATAAAAAAAAGGCATTTCGTACCAATAAAAAAGGAACAAAAATATAGAAAGGGAGAAAGTGAAATGACCCATTAAATTATTTTTAAAAGAATTTGTATTTAAAATTTAATTGTAAATTTTCACCAATGAGAATTGGCAAAAAATAATATTTTATGCCGCGAACCGAACCCGAAAATCGAATTTAAATAGTCTAACTCAGTCGAAAAACCCTTAAATCAAATAAAAACTGGGGTAAATTGTTGGGTTAGATCAAATCGATTTAAATCGAACCGAAACCCTTTAATAAAAAAAATAATAAATAATAATAATAATAAAATAAATAAATAAATAAATTGTTTTCTCTCTCTCCTCCCTCTCTCCTTCCCCGTTCCCTCTCTCTCTCGCGCGCACAGCAGGCTCCCCTCCCCATTCTCCTTCGCGTCTCTGGCCAACTGGCGATGGAATCTAGCGATCGAGCACCCAGACTTAAAGTGCTCGATGAGAGGAGGAAGATGATGGCTTTGCTTTGTGTAATCGGTGCCTGAACTGGTGGAGATCGCGACTGGAACGCAGTGATGGCGAAGGAGTTTTCCGGCGATCTGAGCCGTTTTCGACGACTCCAGGCCATGAGATGGTCATCGATCTTCTCCCCACGGCGCTGTGAGTAATTTTCCTCCATTAATTCCGGCGAGGGAGCAAGGAGAATGAAGCCACCATGATCGGCGGCTCCAAGCTACTGTCGTGTTCGATCCGACAAGATGGAGGCCTGATCTCGTGCAAATGACACCGGAAATGGAATCCTCGTGAAAAACTGAGTTGAATGGTGGTGCCCTTGCAAAATTCTGGGCGGTGTCGACTTTCCGGCCACCGTGCACGGCGGCGATGACGGCAGTCCGGCAAGACCTCCAAAAATGCAGAATGCATCATTTCGCGTGCTGAACACGAATCCAAAGTCCGATTTTCAATCGGTATAATTTATGTTTCAGTTATTTAAATTCAGTATAAATTCGAAATAGAAAATTAATACTGTTAAATTAAATTGGCTTAATTAAAATTAAGTAAATTATATGGAAATTAATTGCAAAATGAATTTCTAAATTCATTAGTGAAATTAGCTAATTTAAATGGATTACAAACAAAAGTGATAAGGATTTATAAATTGGAAAAAATGTAAAATTAAGACAGTTGAATTGTTAAAGGTAGAACAATATAAATACCAAAATTGAAATTAAGTGAAATTGAGATTGGAGATTGGGAAATGACTGTGAATTGCCCGGTGGAAGGACTGTGTATTGTGATGTGTAAAATTTAGACAGAATTAATATAATGTATGAATTATTTTGGAATAAACCGATTAAATAAATACCTGTGCATATGTGTATAAATAATCTTAATAAATTATAATATTAAATAAAGAAATAAATTAATAAGAAATAAATTAGCTAATTAAACACAAATTATTTATATTATATTTATTTGATTTTAGTAACATATTTAGAAATGAAATTCTAAATAATATTGTGAGAATAAAAAAAGTAAAGTGATTAAGTAATTGTTATTTCGAAGCTATATTAAATTTAATTGTCGAAATAATTAAGTATATGAATGTCACGACCCAAAACCGTGGGCCGGACCGGCACTAGGACCTAGGTAAGTTTAAGGCACCCGAGGCCCGTAGTAAGCCTAAATTATCACATCTCATCCCTGTTATCATTTGACTATCGGAATAGTAAGCCCATATTATGACATTTTTTTTTTATAAAACAATCAGAGTTATTAATTATAACCCAGCGTTAGTAATGCATACTATTTGCAGCTCGGGCCCACATCCATATAATAAAAATATTTTCTCATACAAATATTTATTTGTCATAATATGTTCAAACTGTTCCTATCATACAGTCTCCAGATAGTCATTTACACTCCACAA
>CANUEX010006251.1:0-92662 GCA_948099535.1 Jatropha multifida
TTGATATATAATATCTCAGTTCTCTAAATTTATATAATTTCCGCCCTTAATTACATTCACATATTGCATTTATTATATTGAATATTTTTGTGAATAATTGTGATGTGAAATAATGTGCTTTTGTATCTGGGTGGAAATTGGGATGACGTGTGTCACTACGGGACAGTGGGCCTGGTATGGGGGATCGGCTCCCTATTATATATATATTATTATTATGGAATTGGCCTGGGGCCAATAGGTGGATTTGTGACATCACTGACTAATTTCCACACGTTGTGAGTATTTGAATGTGACTTGTTTGAAGATGTTGTTGTATGTCATGTGCTTGTGAAGTATGGCATTTATTAAATTGTGAAAGCATACTGCTTGAATGTGTGGGTTTGCATTATTTATTATTATTCACCGAGTTTAGTGAAACTCACCCCCCTTCCATAAATATTTTTCAGGGAATAGAAGTACTGTTGGTTCATAAGATTCTGCTTCCTTCTTCGCAGAGAAGTAAACATGTTAGTATAAACTCTCTAGTAATATTTAGAATACTCTACATATTTTATTTTAATCCGCAGTTAGGATACTTAAATAAATAATGGTTTGTAATAGAATTATCATGTGATTATAAATAAATTGTGGAGTGTAAATGACTATTTGGGAGACTGTATAATAGGAATAGTTTGAACATATTATGACAAATAAATATTTATATGAGAAAATATTTTTATTATATGGATATGGGCCCGAGCTGCAAATAGTATGCATTACTAATGCTGGGTTATAATTAATAACTCTGATTGTCTTATAAAAAAAAAAATGTCATAATGTGGGCTTACTATTCCGATAGTCAAATGATAATAGGGATGAGTTGTGATAGTTTAGGCTTACTACGGGTCTCGGGTGCCTTAAGCTTACCTAGGTCCTAGTGCCGGTCCGGTCCACGGTTATGGGTCGTGACAGGTACTTACCACAAGAAGAAGACATTATTACAAACACAATAATTTTAAATTAATAAAAATTTGATGTAACAATTTTTAATAGTCAAAAGCAATATTATTAGTCACAAGAGCAATCTCGATCAATGGAAGATTTTTTTTTTATCACAGTCTAAAATCTTAATGGAAAGATGTCTTCATAGGAACAATCACGATAAATAAAAAATTCGTATTTATCAGAATCTAAAAGTTTAATGAAAAGAACGCATTCACAGAGAAATAAAGAGGATGAAGAAAGTAAAATTAATGTCATATTAAACCAATGAAATAATAAACAAAGTAAAATTAGTAAAACATAGCTTATAAATTAAGTACATTCCTAAAGAAATTTAATATTTTTTTGTAATTAAACATCACTAAAATATTACTCTAAACTAATAGTTAGGGTTGTGCATGGTTATTGGAAATCCGAACTGAATCACAAAAGAATCATTTTTTAAGAATCAAAACTAAAAAAATTTATATATTGGTTCTGGTTCTGATCCTTATAAAGAACCTAATCATAACCGAACTGAAATAGTACCAAACCCAAACCTAACTGGAATCGAACTAAAAAATCTATTAATAAATATATAGTTTTGTTTTTGGATATATTATTTAATATGAAAATTTAACTTTGGAAAATTTTTTATTTATTGAAGTACACTTCATTAATTATTCATTAACAATAAATTTAATATTTAGGAAGGAAACTTAAATTTAACTTAATTTTCAATTTAGACTTGCATTTTTTTCTATATAAGCTTTTTTATATTATGACTTACAAATTACTAAACCTATATATATATATATATATATATATATATATATATATATATATATATAACCAGTATGTATAATTGTGTAGATTTATTATATATAAAAAATTATAAAAATTAATCATTTAAATTTATTAGTATTTTGAGAGTATTTTAATTGTAACTTTTTAGTCGGTTTTAGTTTATATTATTATTGTAATTCTATAATTACAACTATTTATAAAAATTAATTAATATTTTAATAGCATTATAATTTATAATATTTCTAAACAACATGCATACTTTATATTATATCCAATTTTGTTATGACAATTAATTCAAATAATATAGTAATTATTATCTTTATAATAACAATAATTAATAATAGTATAGTTATTGATGATTATAATTAATAACTAGCATTTAACAATAAAACTACGTAAAATTTGAACTTGAGTTTGATATTATAATTCTTTAAATTTAAAAAAATATGATATCAATATGAAAAATCATATATAATTTTTAACGGGGGGAACATGAACTAGAATTGAAGAACAGAACAAAAAAACTGAAGAATTAATCAAACCGATATCAAATTGAATTATGATTTGATTTCGATTTCTGTTCTTAAATCATTTGATTCTAATTCCAAATTTAATAAGAACTGAACTATGGTTCTGATTTCAGTTTCTGTAGAAAACAAAACCAGAACTGAAATTGCACGATCTTACTAATAGTTAAACTAATTAAAAAAAAGAAAATCTAATTGTATATTACCCTAAGGCAAATCTTCCGATACCTAGTTTAAATTGTCTTTTTACCTCTCTTTTAATTTTTTGGAGGGCCATAGTGAGTACTCTCGTCGACGGGCATCCACTCTCTCTCTAATTTATATTCTTTTGGTTTTGTCTTTCTATTTTTCTGAAATAATTCTTAAATTTATGTCATTTGATATAGATTTTGAGTATGTCATCAGATTCTTAATTTTTTCTTTTTCTTGAAATTATGGTCATCACTTTTATGATAGTTTTACCGGCGTTGATTCGTTATTTTGATAGTCTGCTCTTTAAATAATTCCCATTACTCATATTTTTATAAAAAATGAAAAAAATAACTAAGACTGCGTTTGATTGATAATAGTTCTTAGTATCTTACAAATAAATGAAATCATCCATCCATACATTTTTTATGTACTAGAAATAAAATTTTCCAAAATTGCATAATAATTTTGTAAATTATAAATTTCTTTTTTCCAACTAAGATGCTAAAATGAGTTTGGAGGCAGCCGCCATCAACGATTTGGGTATATCTAGGGGTGAGGATTAATGGGAACTCAGAACTAATCAAAAATTGAACTAAATAGTTCAGATTGAATTTTTAAGTTTTGATTTCAATTTTATTTTTAACAAGAGTATTCAAATGATTTTTAATAGAACCGAATCAAATTGATTCTATTATTTTATCATTTGGTGCAGTTTTAACTTTCTGTATTCTCTTATTTGGATTTTCGATTGATTTAGACCAAATCAACCAATGCACAACCCTAGGTGTACTTTAGGTCTGTTCGACAAAATTAATTATTTTTATTTATTAATTATTTTAGTAATATTTAACTGTTTGAGTAGCTTTTTATAAAATGCTAAAAGTTAAATCTTATTGAGGTTAACATTTTATAAAATGGTACCTTAACTCTTAAAAGTTAGTTTAAATACTATGTTATCAAATAACAATTCCATGAGTTTGGGCTTTTGTTGCTAACATAAAAACATCTTTTTCCATGTCTTCGGATACAATCTATAAGGATTTTTCCATTCTTTATGCATAATCCTTGTGAGGATTTCGCGCAGGTTCAGTAGTTCTTCTGCTTACGGGATAAATTCTATTATTTGTGCCTCATAAAAACCAGCAATAATATAAAAAATATTATTCAATATTTTAATAAATCAAAATATTAAAAATTACTTAAAAATCTATCGTCAAACACACCTCAAATCTCTTGTATGTTTTGGGCAGAACATACCTACTTATGCTGTGAATGCATTTAATTTAAGAAAGGTTAATAGTATTTGTGTCTTTTCACTCACCCATTAGCCATTAGGTAGGATCTCTTAGTGGGATCTAATATTAATATTAACAACAATTAGTGGATGCAATTCTTTTAGGGACCATCTAATTAGATACTTACCTAAACATATAGGGATAGGGTTGTTTTCAAAAAGGAAAGATTAGCAATTCCTAAATAAAACAAATAGGAAGTAGAGAAATCTCTTATCATAACCTAAGATTAACTTTTATATTTAAGCTTTATCTTGGTTTTAGAGACAACATATATTAATTAATAATATAAGTGGATGTATATGCATAGGTGAATTGATTTTACAGCGACGGAAAAAACTTGTCTAAATCGGATCTATGATCACACTTATGGATTAAACCAATCAAATTGAGAATTCTCTGAAAGTGATTATTAGTGATAATATTATACTTCACGTTTTATTTTATAATATTAGTTGTTCTAATAATTGTTTGTTGTAATCGTGATATAATTTGTTGCTCTAAGATAACAACTATTTAAAAATATAAAATATTTTAATATGAAAGACATGAAAATACAATAATGATATATTTATAATATATAATGCTAAAAGATTGTGATTTAATTATTTATGATATTCAATTTATAATAGAGAAAATATTTTGGAAAAAGAAGTTGCATGAGTGATATTTTTTTCAGTGGAGAAAAGAAGAGATAAAAAATGTTGGGAAACAAATATGGACAAAAAATTTTTTGAACTTATGTCACCCTAGAATTAACATTTTCTAACGCCCAAATAAATAAATTCACCTGACGTTATTTAAAAAATTATTCAGTAACATAGTATTTTAATTAACTTTCAGAGATTAAAGTAGCGTTTTGTAAAAAAATTCTTCCAACGTATTATATGATTGGCTAATATATCATGTTATATCATAATTTTATATTATATTATATATATAACGCATTTTATTTTTTATTTTGTATTAAAAAATAAATCTTATAACATATTTCTTAACAAATTATATTTATTTTTTTAAATAAATTATTCATAAAAAATAATTATAACCAATCAAATTAAAAATTATTAAAAATAATAATTAAACATATTGTATCATTGTCATAATTAATATAAACCTTAGACAGTGTATCACAACTGATCGAAATTAAATTATCATTATTTTTTAATCAATAAAATTCAAATTTTTAAAAATATTATATTCTTATTACGTTAAATGTGTCGTATTTGGTATCCATTCAATAGTATTACAATATTATATTATATTACTATTTTTAATATATAATAGTATTATTATCGTATTGTGTTAGTTTTATATAGAACAACGAATTCATAGATTTCGTCGATGACCGAGAAACTGTATAGCGAGAGAGAGAGTCGACGTAGGATGTCGGGCTGGCAGTGGATGTGCACGTGGAGAAGGGTCACTTCAAAGGTGCCACATCTCCTTCACGTGGCCCATCTTCCGGCGTGGGTTAGCCCTTGTCGCGCACCAGTGGTCCAACCCCTTCCCCACTTTCTCTCTGCTTACTCGCTATTGTCTTTGTCCACTACCGCTCGTTTTTTTCCCTCTCTATTATATTGTTGGGCCCCATTTTCTGCCACCGCCGAGTAACTACAATTAAATTGAACCCAATTCTATTTTATTTAATTTTATATATTATTCAGCTTCATTTGATTTATATCTTAAAAAATTTAGATTTATTAATAAACATTGTTGGTCCAAAAGGTTTTCTGTAATTTAATATCACCCATGAACTTTTTTTCAGAGGACACATCCTTAATGGTATCCATGATTGAGATAGCAACCTTGAAAGTAGCAGCAGGTGCGGAGCTTAATGGAGGCCCAAGGGAGTGTGGGCTACCCCAAAAGATTTTTAAAATATTTTCGTTGTGAAAAATTATATTTTAATCATTAAAATATAAAATAAAAACTTTATTTCGTCTCCCTAAAAGTTAAAAATAAAAAAAAAATTAAAAAATTTTGTTGGCTTCGCTAAAATAATTATCTTAGCTCTGCTTTTGAATAGCGGCAATAGAGGTCCCAACTAAGGTAGGGCTACCGCCGTGGAAGACGCAATAGCAATAATAGCTTAATTGCCTAACATAAAAGGCTGAAGGTGAATCTTTGGATTAATTTGAACTTTTAGGAAAATCAAAGGGTCCAAATTGGCCAAAGCTGAAAATGTAGAAGGGAAGTCTCGTACCACAGGCTTAATATATTTTTCACCCTCAATTTTAAATTTTTGTTCGTAATTTCACTCTGATTTGATTTTTATGTCAATTTCATCATGAACTTTAGTCTTTTATTGTAATTTCACTCTAATTTAATCTTTGTATCAATTTCACCCTGAACTTTAATATTTTGCTATAATTTCATACCAATTTAACCTTTATATCGATTTTATCTTAAACTTGGATCTTTTGTTGCAATAGTACCTTAAATTATAATTAGGATTCAAACTATAAATAAAAAATTGATTTACTCTTATCGTTGAGCTTAGATTAACTTCATGCATTTGTGTGAATAAGGGAGTTTTGATTAAATAGTAAGGACAATCTTTATTATTATTTTTAATATTTTTACATTTTTTCTTTTGTTGATAATAGGTAATATTTAAAAATTAATTATTTGATACATAATTTTTTTTAAAAAAAAATTAAAATATTATCATTATTATTGTTTGATTTTAATATAAATTTTAAAATAATTATAAAATCAAAAGCAACGTCACTATCAATTTATTTGACTCATAAACTTTTAAAAATTGTAATATTTTTTTATCAAAATAGAATATAAGATATAACTATATTCTAATTTTTTATAAAAAAATATTTATGTATAAAAAATTAATTTTTAAATATTATTTATTATCAATTAAAGAGATAATTTGAAAATATCAAAAATAATAATAGAGATTGTCCTTACTATTAACCTAAATTCCTCCACTCATATTAATGCATTAAGTTAATCGAAGCTCAAGATCAAGAATGAATCTATTTTTTATGTATAATTTAAATTCTCACTATAATTTAGAGTGTTATTGCAATAAAATATCGAAATTCAGGTAAAATAAGTATAAGGATCAAATTAGAGTGAAATTGCAATAAAAGATCAAATTTCAAAGTGAAATTAATATAATGGTCAAATCAGAGCCAACTTGCAATAAAACCTAAATTTGACAGTGAAATAATATATTAAGCCCCTACCACACTTCAAATTTACAAGAATAAAAAATGAATGGATGTAATTGTTTAGTTTTCATGGGCTTTTAAACGATGAGTCCAACTGTTCGACATTAGGGTTTTCATGGGCTCAATAGTTAAAAACTTCTAATTTTGGCCCATTGAAATAAAATCTTTATGGTATATGGATCAGATTGCTTAGTTATTAAACTGTTTGGCCCAAAATAAAAAAAATTATTATATTAAAAACTATAAAATAAATCTTACATATTTAAAAACAATAAAGTAACATCTACTAACAATCAATGTTCTAAGAATCACACATTTTCAATGAATTGAGAAAGGTAGAGGTTGACTGAATAAATTATAAAATAACCCACACAATATTAAATATAGAAAATTATGTAAAATAAAGTATAATCTTGAAAAATTATTTATTATTTATTTATTTATCTTTTCTCAGTCACAACTTTGGGTTTTTGGTTTTTGAAAACTCTGAACTTAAAAGGAAAATAGTATAATATCCTATTATAAAGATCAATAAAAAAAAAACAAAACTAATAGAAAACATATATGCAGAGTATGTGTTATTTTAAGCAGATAACATTTTATAAAAAATATATATGAATTTTGAATTTAATTAATCATTAAAGAATAATTCTAGGCATTGTTGCTAAAAATTTCATTGGCACATATTAAAGAATAATTCTACGCATTCATCTTTTTTTTTTTAAATATAATTCATTAATAATAATATCAAGAGTTATAAATAAGTATATATTTTATTATTAGTAGCTAATAGATATATTAATATTTTCTATTTTGAATTAATATTAACAAAATATATAAATTTTTATAACATTAATTATTTAGGACGTCAAACTAATAACTCTTTTGAATATCTAAAAATCAATATCTAAAATTTCAAACTAAATAAAATCAAATATTATAGTTTTATTCAATTATAAGCTTTACATAGAAGAGTTATGAAAAAAATGTGTCTGAGTCTATTAAAGTAAAATAAAATTAAAAGCCATTATCGAATAGGTCCAAAGCATTAATTACATTTATTATTATAATATTAATATACCTTTAACAGGGTTTTCTTCTGAACAGAGTTTAGCTTACACTTCAGCTATAGGTAATCAATGCAAGGACAAAATTGAATTTAAAACTCAACTTTGTCTTTGTTTTGCTTTAATTAATAAATTTAAATTGTTAATTTTTTTTGAGAAAGTTAATAATTTTTTTAAACATTCTAAATATTAGAAACCATGAAACATATTTTATATGAAACGAATTAAATCTTTAAAAACCTTAGAAATCTTATTTATTTGACTGAAAATAACATATTATGTTTTTGAAATAATATAAACCTATATAAATTTAAAAAAGATCCTTCTTTTTTTTTTTAATTAACTCGGATTCATTCCCCTTGCAATGGAAACTTGGGCTGACGACTTCAAACGCAACACGTTGAAAATTTTCAAGTACAGAGCAGATGCCTGCTGGACAATCACCACAACCACACATTGTTGACCCCACGAAACTTTCTTGTATAGACCACATTTCTTGATTTTGATTTCCATGATCTCAAGTCTTATCTTCACGCTCTCTTCCTTTCGGATTCTCCGCCAATCACTCTTCATTCTGGTATTCTCCCTTGCTTCCATTAAACAGTACTTCTCCTGTCTCTTATATTTTTCTATACTTTGTCTTCTTGATTTTCTTTTCCTTCCTTTTCTCCTCTCACTATGATTTCTTAATTTCCTTTTCTTTAATTTTCTTTCTGAGACTCAAGAATCTTTTTTTTTTGTTTGGGACAAACTCTCCTGAATGTGCGTTTCTCATGATTTCTTGAAAGATTTTTCTACTATTTCCTTTTTATGGTCATATTTTGAATCTTTATACTGAAGGGGTGAAAAAACTAAGTCGGTAGCGGCTTAAAGTAGCAAAATTTGTAAAGTTAAAGATCCGTGTCAAAGGATATGAAGATTCAGTGTGATGTATGTGAAAGAGCTCCAGCTACAGTGATTTGTTGTGCAGATGAGGCAGCTCTTTGTGCAAAATGTGATATAGAAGTGCATGCAGCCAACAAACTTGCAAGTAAGCACCAGAGGCTTCTTCTTCAATGCCTCTCCAACAAGTTGCCTCCTTGTGACATATGCCAAGTGAGTTGAGAATTGATTTTTTATACTTTCTGTTTACAGGTTTTGATTTTGTTTTATTTCTGTCCTTTTTATTATTATTTTAATGTAACTTTCTGGTTCTATCTGCCTGTTTTATTGATTTCGTGTTGGAATTCATTAGAATAGAAAATTTAGTTACCTGTTAGGCTTTATGCACTTCTTTTTTCCAAGAAGACGATAAGGGAAAGGCCTAAGGGTTCTCAAGCCTACTTACTACGCCTTAAATCCAAATTAGTGGGATTTGCTTCTATGAACCTGTAAGGAAAAACATTAGCTTTCTGTCACTTGAGTAAATTTCATATTTTTTTAAAAGAACATATAAGTAATCGTTCATAAGCAGGCATGATTGAGATCTTTTTCACTTGAATGATGACCATAGATTTTATTATTGATGTCTTGACAAAAAATTTGACCACTAGAAATATTCTGTATATTGCATATCGTCTCCATGAAATTATGTTGTAAATCTTTGGCAATTTAGATGGTCTTTAAGAAAAGGGATCATTTTGTAGTAGCAGCTTATTTTATTGAAGGCAGTAGATGTCCTTCGATTATGATCTAGTCCTTTGTAACTTGGTGTCTTAACAGCAAAATGCATACTGTTGTCCCTCAATAAACACTTATTTAATCATGAGAGACAACTTTTCTTACCCCCATATTTTTATTTTATTTTATCTTTCTCTGTCTTATTATATTGTTTAGCAACATAAGAATGTGATAAGCAGCATTTTGTTGTTCGCTGTTATGTCTTCTTCTTTGTTGATGGGATTTACCAATGTGAAAAATAAATAAATGGGATTAATGTTATTTAAATTGGACTGAAGTTGTTTTTGGTGACATCACGTTCACTGGACATGATAGTGCAAGTTGCCTAACATCATCAAAATATCTTTCTGTTGAGGGAATAACCGTTTAAAGATGATGTTTTCATACAATTACCTCAACATGCCATATCTAGAGTTGGAACCCCCCTTGCCTATTTGGTATGGCAAGTGCATCCAACATTACACATGCGTATAATCATCAAATCCACCTCTCCCATAATGTGGATTATGGCATCAAGGTAGTTCTTTTATAGCAAAGATTTGAAATGAATAAATTTAAATGGGTTTGTCTATATATGTTTTTACATTGAACAGATTCATGATTCTATGTGGATACTTGTTTGAGTCTAACTTCACCTATTAAAAAGAGTATAATCTCACTTTTACCTTAGGCTATGGTTCAAACATCTTTAATAGTTATTCTTTTCTTAAAAAGATCCATACTGTCATTGTTTGATATTGTTGTTGTTTTTGGTTTTTTCTTTTACACTAGTGTGAAAATGAGGATCTATTATTAAGATATCGTTATTGGTGTTATTTGGTGTTTTAAAATAGAAAAACTGTTTGCTACAACAAGGCATGAAAATAAGAAGTTGTTTTCCTCTGTTATCAACCCGTTTTCCAAGATACAAACTTTTAGTATAGATTAAAAAAAAAACGGAAATGATACTAAATTTATTCAAATCTTTTGATTTGATCTTTTATTATTGTTATTATTTATAATACAAACTGACAAGTGTAAGATTTGAGAGGAAATCTATGAACTTCATATCACTGATTGTTCCCTTCTAATTTTGGATGCACAGGAAAAGGCAGCTTTTGTTTTCTGTGTTGAAGATAGAGCTCTTTTATGCCAGGACTGTGATGATTCTATCCATCCAGCTGGTAGCCTCTCTGCAAATCACCAGCGGTTCTTAGCTACTGGAATCCGAGTTGCTTTAGGCTCTAGTTGTACCAAGGACACTAAGAAGAGTGGTTTAGAGCCACCCAATCAGAGTGCACAACAAACTTCCATGAAATTGCCTGTTCAACAGCCATCGAGTTTGAACACTCCGTGGGCTGTTGATGACTTGATTGGATTCTCTGATTTTGAATCTTCCAGTGATAAGGTAACAAAATTGATTTATGGATTATCTGGTAAAAGAATTATGCAAGCATAGCTCTCCACTCGGTTTTTGATTTCTAGTGATTAACAAGTCAAGCTCTGAATTGACCAATGCAAGCCAGTTTTTCTTTCTTTGTTGATTGAGCATTATTTTTGAAATCTGAATTCCTCGTTCTCTAACATTAAACGTCGGTTCTTCTCTCAGCAGAAAGAGCAACTTGAATTTGGAGAATTCCAATGGTTAGCTGATATGGGCATTTTTGGTGAGCAACTACCTCAAGAGGCATTAGCAGCGGCTGAAGTCCCCCAACTAACAGTTTCACCATCACTCAATGTTAACTCATATAGACCTACAAAGTCCAACATGCCTAATAAGAAGCCCAGAATTGACATTTCTGACGAAGATGATGAGTTCTTCACTGTACCTGATCTAGGCTGAAGCGAGCCGTAAACTCTATGGCTGAAGTTTGGTTAGTGAAATATATATACTTCCTATCATAAGTACCTGTGATGTATGTATATATGTCTCTATGTACTTATGTACCTACATATGCTATTCAAAGGCATTTAGGAGACGCATAAAAGCTAGTGCAGTTATACTGTTGTTACCTTATCTTATTATGTTATCCATAGCTATGATCTTGAACTAGATCACTGCTTTTTCGTTGTCGAAAGGTGTCTTGATCGGTATCTTAGCGGGTTTTTACATTCAAGTAGTTTTGATTGTGTTTCTTCTGGATTGGCATTTGGCTCGAGTTTTTGGTAATTGAGAGAGAATGTCTCCTTTAGTGAGCATGCAAGAATAAAGAAAAAAAAAAGACTGATGTAACATTTTTTAATATAATAATTTGCAAAAAATAATTACGTGTCAGCAAATTACGTGTTATTCATCAGCTAATCAACAAAAAAGACTTACATTACTCAAACAGAAGTTGATGTATTTTTAAATATCGAATTGAAATTTAGAGACAATTGAAGAATAATAGGTGAAAATAAGCCAAATAAAAATTTTTTGGTGATTGTTATAAAAAATTATTTAGTAAAAATATGAAACTAATCTATATGTTTAAGATGAAAATTGTGTACTTAAAAAAATAATCTAGATTGTTTTTGTCATCAATGAATTTTATTAAAAACATATATTCTAAAATAGAATATGCAAAGTTCGTATTTCATTTGAAAATTATTATTTTCACAAAATTTAACTTAAAGTTAACTAAATTGATGAAGTTCAAAATTATTTTTAAAATTATGTATGCTCAAAGAATTTTTTTTTTCTCTGAGGTTCCAAATACGTGTAATATTAATTTTAGGCTTAGGCTTGTAATTAGGATTATAAATTCGAGCAATTTTGATTTATGTTCTGATTTCAGTTCTACTTTGGATTGGGTAGATTCTGAAGTATGTAAAAAGAGAAGAAACTTCTGTGGAAAAAAAAATTACCTAAAATTTTATTGTCAAACAAATTCTATAAAAACTATTGTTTAATGTTTGTAAAATAAAGTTTGAAAAATAAAAAAATAATAAAAATAAATTTAATTTTTGATTTATACTTCTTAAATTCATTTAATTTGCAACTACTTTTAATTTCTCAACAATTTAAGAAAAAAAAAAATTAAATTTAAAGAAAAAAAAAACATTTTGAACCAGCCATAGAGTTTCAATAGAGAGAGAGCGAGGGAGTCCCTTTAGGATTAATGTCTTAGATTCCGATTTTTTTAAGTCATAAAAGTAGAAATGAAATTTGGAAAAACCTTCCTTTGATCAGATCATATCCCTATTTATAGATCAAACGAATGAAAATAGAAATACTCTCGTTTGAATAAAAATTATTTTTTTATTAATTTAATCCATAAATGAGTCTATTGACCTGGTCTAGGTAAGTGTTTTCCTAAAAGTTTAAGCACTCAGTTCGATGTTAATTTTTACTATATCGGGTCTATGACTCCATTCATATGTCAAATCAATGAGAATAAACTTTTTTTATTAAAAAGATGGTATTTTTGACTATACAGTGAATAAAAAAAAGATAAAGTCAAAATATTTTTTTAAAATTTTTTACTATTATTAGTTTAATCCATAAACGTATCTATAGATCTAGTCTACGCGAGTCATTTCTGTTCAATATCAGTTTCATATCTAAAATGACATGGGAATATTCATTTGAAAATCCGCTGGATATATATTGTCACAAGGAATCAAACCCAGTACTCAATTCTACTCTTTCCAATTGAAACGGGTTTCTAAAATGGAAAATTAATGATCCCTAAGACAAAGAAATGTAACTACAAATAATCCTCCAAAGCAATATCCGCAGGAACCTCATATCCAAAAACCATGGAGTAATCATCTAATTCATCAGAGGTGAACTTTGGCATTCTCCAACTTCTTGCAACTTGAGAATCATTTCCGTTCTTTAGAAGCTCTAATACCTCACTCATTGATGGACGCCATATCGAGGATTGTCTCACGCAATACGAAGCTGTTAGTACTACTCTGTACATTTCATCTTCATTAAATTTTCCTTCTAGCTTTGGATCAGCTAGTTCTGCTATTTTCCCAGATTCCATTAGAGGTTTTGCCTACACAATACATAGAAATAGTCGTTTTAATTCTAAGCAATTAACTTAAATTAATGCACGACTTTGATGTAACAGTAAAGTTACTCATGACCTGGAGGTCATTCCTGCTACCAAACAGTCTTTCTGCAAAAAACTCGAGGAAGACTGCGTACATTAACCATTCCCAGAGGCATTTTTTAGTGATATTATATCTCTGGATATTTAATTATAGAAACAAGAACGTGATGGGGAGGAGGAGGAGGAGGAGGAGGAGGAGGAATAGTTGCATACCCATAAGAGAAGGTTCTGCTTCGATGAATCAACAGGCCTCCGTCCAGATATAATCTCCAAAAGCAGAACCCCAAATGCAAAAACATCAGTTTTCTCATCAACAATTCCATGCATGAAATACTCTGGAGCTAAGTACCCAAATGTACCCTCAATAGGTATCACAGCATGGTGAGTCCACTTGTTAGGAAGCCATTTTGCAAGCCCAAAATCTGTTATCTGCATAAACAACAAAAACCCAATAAAAAAAAAGAAAATAAGAAAGAGATTTGCTTCCAATTTAATTTTTGATAATTAACCTGTGGTTCATAATCAGGTCCAAGAAGAACATTAGAGGCTTTGATGTCTCTGTGTATTATTCTGTGCTTGCAGCATTTATGAAGATAGTGCAAACCTCTAGCCACTCCAAGTACTATCTTGTATCTCACTTCCCACTCCAGGGATTTGCTTGTTTTTCCTGATGATCATCCAAAAATAGTTTCTTTATAACAAGCTATGAATTGTAAATGTCGAAAGAGTAGGATTCTAAATTATTTTACCATGCAGAGCAGAGGCCAGATTTCCATTTTGAGAGAAATCGAAAACTAGATAAAGCCCATTTTCGATGCAACATCCAACCAAGCTTGCAGTATTAGGATGACAAATATGTCCAATAATGCCCAATTCTGTAAGAAACTCTTTCTCCTTCGTAGCATCTTTGTTGTCCTTAGCTAATCTTTTCACTGCAATTCTTCTCCCATCACAAAGATCTCCTCTATATACTTCTGCATACCCTCCTCTCCCTACTATATTATCTGATAACACTCAAACCAACCAAGAAACGTCAATTACTAAATATTACATTACATCTTATTACATTTATTAAGAAAGATTGAGAATTAAATTACCTGTATGGAAGTTATTAGTGGCATTTGCAATCTCCTCATAGCTAAAGCACCTCAGCAGAGGCTGTTGCTTTTCTTTTTTCGAAAAACTTGCACTTCTTTTTCTTAAAGATGAAGTGAAGAAAGAAGAGATAATCTTACATCCATACATTTGTTTTCTTGATTTTGATTTGGGTTTTAACTTTGAAGCTAAGGAAGGAGAATATGATTCTGTAGTACTTGAGCCCTCAAAACTAATTGTATCATCTTCTGTGCTGTGAGATTCTCCATCTAGTACATCTAGGTCAGTTCTTGGTGAAGGATTCTGAATCGTTATTTTTGATTCTATATCTTTCTCACTATTGCTATTGTTCTTGCTTAACCAACTTGAACTTTCTGAATCTGAAATTTCTCGAGGATGTTCTGATTTCCCAATTGAAACCACTGTACAGCCTTCCGGGGCATGCTTAAAACAATACTTTAAAGCTTCATGCCAAGTTCTAATGGATGCCAAAGAAGAAAACAGAAAGGGTTAGTGCTATTGTTAATTCCCCAGAGTATATGTAACTAAATATATCACGTTTCCTAATTTGGATCTTAGAACATTGATTTTATACAATTTGTTTATTAAAGGATAAATAAGATCACAAGAAAGATTAATGCAAATTACATACCCATCATTTATGAATAATCACATAAAAGATTGAATGGAATTCTCAGAACCAAGCATGGCATGGTTAATTAATTGATGGTTTAATTCTCACCTATTGGACTTGCTTCTTAAGCCGCGGAGAAGAAGATAATCCGCAGAAATGGATTTTGCTTCATCAATTAGACCTTTAGCAATGCTAGAGCTAAAGCCTACTCTAGCTTCCAAATTTATCTGGAATTGCTTTATGTTAGCCAAGAACTCATATGACATTGTTGAACAAACAAAAAACAAATTAACAAAAATAATATATAAACCTGCTTAGATTGGCAAGTCCTGGCAAATTCTCCAAGCATAGAAATAACATGTGCTTTCGCCTGGCGAATGTGTTCTTGTCTTCTCTTTATCAATTTTTGCTTCTTCGCCCCATCACTAACTGCATCTTTGAATAATTATTAAAAGTCTGTTAAGCAAATTAGTTATTTCAGTGGCTGTTAAAGTTGTTTTAGTAGCATTTAACAGATATAAGGATTAACTTATTATAAAATGCTACCTCAACTTTTAAAAATTAGTATAAATTCTATGTTACGATACGTTATAAAAAATAAAATGTTAAAAAATACTTAAAAAATTGTTGCCAAATATAGCCAAAACTAAGAAAATGAACTAAAGATAACAATTAAATCATAGCAAATACGAAGATACTAACCAAGAATGTGAATGGCAACAATCTCATCGTTGGGACGAGCAAGAACTGTAATTGCCCATGAAAGAAGATCTTTACTCTCATCTGGGACTAAAGGAATGCCTATGAGAATTTTAGCAGGAGAAGAAGAGACCATTCTTTTTGTTATATTTGGTTTTGTTGAGCTTCTTTGACAATCGAAGGGATATATTGAAACTCAAGAGCTTAATAATAAGCACAGAAGAGCAGCAAAATGATTAAGGTTAGTAGAGAGAGTGAGGCCACAATGCACATATAGTTGTATTATTCTTGTTCAAGAAGCATAAAGAAGGGTTGAAGTGATTAGCTAAAGTGAGTCTTTTTAAAAAGAAATTGAGAGTAGAATTAAGTGTTTTATGGTTGGGTTCTTTGGGTTATAAGCAAAGGTGATAGGGATGCATTTGATAAGTCTTGGTGTTTAAGTCAAAACTTCAAAATTGGGTCTAAAAATATGTATTGCTTTGTTGGATTTGGTAGAAGAAGTTATTTGCCGCTCAAAAAGGAGATAGAAGCCTTTACCTTTTTATCATCAATCAATGAATTATGAAACGTTGGGAGGAAACTACGGTTTCTTTTGCTTTCCACATGGAAAATAGAGGAATAGAGTTTTTTTTTTAAAAAAACTCTATAGTGTTTAAAGTACACTCGCCTAATTAATTCGGATTAGTGCCAGATAGATTTACAAAGGGACAAAAAGAGAGATTCCTTTTTTCATTTTAAGAGTGGGACAATATTTATTTGTGTAGGACCATACACTCCAAGCATATGGCATTATAGTTTTTGTCTTGATCTCAAGCATTACAATTAAGTAGCAACGACCATAGCTAGATACCTTCATATATTTCCAAGAGAACGTGACTCTATATAATATCTAGAAAATATCCTTGAAATGTACACATTCTATGTGTCTTTTTCTTAATTTTTATTGGATGAGCTTTATACTTAACTTTCAATGGAGAAGGAGAAAAGGAAAAGAGAAAATCAAGATTTTTCAGTTTGGATACTCTCAAACTATAGTGACTCCTTTAGCTTAGTTAACGTTTAGAAGTGAATCTCTGTGTTTGTTAATAATGAAATAATTGAAGTACTTCAAAATTTGTTGAGGAACAGATCTAACATATATAAGCTAATTGATTTTGTATAAATGATGTTCTAACACTCGTTTATAGGCTTTAATATGAAGTTTGAGCCACGCGTCCAGTCAGTTTGGTAATAAACCAAATCGATTCAATTTGTTCAATTTTACGGGGAAAATTAATTTTTTTATAATTTTTCTAGACTTGAATCAAATTGGAGAAAATTTTGATTTTCTCTATGCATAAAAAATAAAAAAATGGAATATTTTCAAAAATAAATTGAATCAAACCGGCTGGTTCAGTTTGATTATTTTGACCAATTTTTATCCATGGTAAGTGAAGTTGCCCATAATAGAAGGGTTTATAGTTCAATTTGAAAGCTTTCTTGTAAAGCAAACTAATAATATAAAAATTATGAAATTTACTTAAACTAACTAAATCATGAATTCCGATTTGGTTTAGTTCAATTTTACAATTTAAAGATGGTTTGGAAGTAGAAACACCAAACCAAAAATTAGAGATAAATTGAAAATAAAAGTGGAGGGCATGTGCAATATTAGAAAAGGATGAATATATCAATGATTAGGGTTCTTTTTTCTCCTTCGTGGTATAAGAAATTCCTGTTGTCGGTGTAAATAATTTTGTCAACATCTTCAATACAAGAGAATGGGTAAATATGAAAAAAGAAAATATTAAATTTTATTAAATATTATAATTAGAAAATTAAAAATACTTTTATTTAATTTTATTCAATTTTGACAGTTTTGACCTCATAATTATAAATCTAATTGATGATTCAGTCCTTTAGATTTTATGAACCAAATTAAATTTCAATTTGTCAAAGTTATGATTTAAAATCAATTTGATTTTTATTTGAGCGATTTGTGGGGTTTATAATCAAAATAATGTGATTTATAAAACTATTTACTAAAATAATGTGATTCTGAAACTACTTACCGATAATGTAGCTTTTATTGAGAAATTCCAAGAAAATTCGAGTAACATGAAAACATATATAATACGAGTAGATTCAGTCTAATTAAAAAGCGATTTGTATAAAAAAAATAATTAGAACAAATGCTATTGAAGTACAAATGGATTTAGTTACAATAGTTTTTTTTTAAACTATCGGTATCTGAATCTTATTATTAAAGACCGTCCAGTCCGGTTGTCTAGTTCGGGATTTAGTCACAATTGAAGCTCCTCATCTCTCCCTGCAGGTGTATTTAGTGGGTGATCGAACCCGAGAACTCTTTCCAGATATAATTTAATATTTTTTACACATAAAAACATATAATACACTATTGTTTTAATAGCGTTTAACTTTTTAAGTAACATTTTACAAAACGTTAAAAACTGAACATCACTTAAATTAACTTTTTATAAAATACTATTATATTATATTATTAAACACTATAAAAAATAACGAATATTATAAAATAGTATTTACCATTTTGAATCAACACAGCCTGAATCCGTTTGTATTCTGAGCAGATTCAATTGCTTACAGGTAAAAGCAAAGTCAGTTATAATATTTTAAGATTTTTTGAACAAATCACTTTTTAGTTCTGCTGAATCCACTTATAATGTATACATTTTCATATTTTGTTGAAATTTATCAACAAAAACTGCATTATTTAGATAAATAGTTTCAAAATCACATTATTTAGATAAACAATTTTACAGAACACATTATTTTGATCATTCACCCCTGGCTCGAACTTCAACTTGTGTGTCACATGATGCCAGTTATTTATATGGTTGGCTTTCTTCAAGTGGAAGGATTGCTTTCCTCTCAATTGACACTCATACACTAAAAGGTTTTGCCCAATTTCCAATGCTTTGCTGCAACTTTAGTTAGAAGCTTCATTCATCATATTACTATTTTTCATTGCCACATTACCTAACCTTTGGAGCATTTTTCTTCATCTCAAATTTTCCTGTGAAGTGAAAAGAAAAAAGTTGCAATAATTCCATACTTTTGCAGGAGTATATCTTTGAATGCCAAATTTCTCAATTCATTTTCAGTTTTAACATTGTGGGTGAATATCCGAATTGATTCAGCTAAATATTTGATGGGTAATCGTTAGGTATTAACTGTTGAAAATTAAAATACTAATTAGAAAATTAGGTAGTTTAGCCATTTTTAGTTTCGTTAGTTACTGTTTTGTTATTAAATAATTATTTATGCTAACGATTTTGGAGGGTTTAGTCGACAGTCATAAACTTTGAAATAAAATTAAAATATTGTAGTAACAAATTCTAAAATTTTGAGTAAATTTCTCATTGTGAATTTTTTAACGATGAATCACAATCCATAATGCGTTATTTATATATTTTAAAACAATCATCATTAAAAATATATATTCAAATAATATTTAAAACAAAAACAATAATTTCCACTTGAGATAAACTATAAAGCAAAAATGTATACATTCATATATTGACAAAAACAAGAAACTTACACATTAATATCGGCTCCTGAATATGTTGAGCCATTTTCATTTTCTCCCAAATTTTCTGTAAGGATCTTGCATTTTTTGCAATTCCATAGCACCAAAAACACCATAACTACTTTCCTCACCGCGAGCATCACCACCGCAGTAACCACCACCATCCTCCTCCTCATCGTCACTAGTTTGGTCTAATGCAAGCAATTCTTTATTGTATCTAACACTTTCAATTCTTGTTGGCATAGCCTTGTTATTAAAATCATAACCTTTAAGCATACTAACAACTTGTTTCATGTTAGGGCGACGGTCGGGATCATTTTGCACACATAAGGCAGCAACATTAATAGCTTGTTTAAGCTGGTTTTCATCATAATTTCCTCGAAGTTTAGGATCAACAAGATCTTTAAACCTACCTTGAACGATTAATGGCTCGGCCCATTCCGTTATAGTCCGTTTAACTCCACCAGGTAATTTCTCTATTGGTTTTTTTCCCGTTAGAATCTCAAGTAAAAGAATGCCAAAGCTATAAACGTCACAGCTTTCTGATACTTTGCCCCACATTGCATATTCAGGTGCTAAATACCCTAAAGTGCCCTTAACTCTAGTGGTCATATGACTTACACCTTCTGGAATTAGCTTTGCAAACCCAAAATCTGCAACTAAGGGCTCAAAATCTGAATCTAATAGTACATTGCTTGCTTTTATGTCCCTGTGGATTATGTGGGGTGTCACTTCATGGTGCAAGTACCTAATAATAACATTAGAACATTAGATTTTTGTTCATAATTAAGTAATTTAAATTGATTTAGTGAGTCTATAAAATGTCAAGTCAAAATGTATTATAATACTATTAGAATGATTGAATATAAAAATTATGTTCGACAACAACTTTATAAGTAGCTTTTAGCATTTTGACTGACGCTATTTTTATAGTGTTCGATGACATAGCGTTTCGAGGTTAAAATAGCGTTAAAGTTAATTCGTGTAACATTTAGCTTTTAACATTTTATAAAAAGGTACTCAAACAGCTAATAGCTAAACGCCGCAAAATAATTAATAACTAACAAAACAGCTAATAATGTAAGCAATGGTGTAAATGATGTTATTGTGGCTTACAGAATGCCTTCTGCTGAACCAATGGTGATATTCATTCTTCTTCTCCAATCTAATTGTACTTCTCCGCTAAATTGACCATGAAGATGAGAAAGCAAGTTTAGATTAGGCATATAGTCATACACTATAAGCCTTTGGTCAGTTCCAACGCAATATCCTCTAAGCCCCAACAAATTCTTGTGTCTAACCCTTCCAAGAACTTCTACTTCCACAGCAAATTCCATTTCTGCTTTTGAATTCATTGCTTTCAACTTTTTCACCGCAATCTACATAATTATAGGAAACCAAAATATTAACTTTTAGTACCTAATTATAAATATTTAGATGATTTACTAACAGCGTAGACTAAATCTTTAAAAAATATTAAGGTTGTGTTCGATAACAGCTTTTTAAGTAGCATATAACCTTACATTAAATGCTATTTTTTATAGTGTTCAGTGACGTAGCATTTGAATTAACGGTTTATAAAAAGTTAACAAGTTACTCAAACAGTTTAACAGTTACCAAAATAATTAATTTTAACTAACAAACCCTAAATCTTTAATCTTAGCGTAACATAAGATCATGTTTATTCAAGTTAATTATCAATTTCAAGTTAACATAAAAAAGATTATTGTAATTTACCTGAATACCGTCACTTGTTTTACCCCAGTAAACACTCCCAAAACCGCCTTCTCCCAGCTTATTATCTTCACTAAAACCATCAGTTGCAGTGTACAATTCCTTGTATGTAAACATCCTCCATGAATTGCTACCTCCAGGAAGTGTAGTAGCCCTATTCATAAATCAAACATATAACTAATATCATGATTATTTAAAAGAAAACAACTAATTAATTAAGTTTTATTATAGCAAAAAGAACAAGTGCTAATCAAGATTAATTACCCATGATCATCAATCTTCTTTTTGGGACAACAACTTAATGATGATCCCATAGATGCAAACTATGAGATTGATAGTGTTACAATTAGCTTATTATCAATTGAGTTTCGCTAAAAAGGAGCTATCAGTTTCTATTTTAAACAAGACAAGTGGCAATTTTGTCATTTCCGTTTCTTTCCTGGCCGCTTTTGGCCGGCTTGATTTTTATTAAGCAGACGTTTGAACGGACATAACTAAGTAAATAATAAAACAAGTGAAACTGTTTGTTTGATAGAAAGTTTAGTTAATAACTTGAGATTAATTCCAAATTTCAAGATTAACATGACGGGATTGAGCAGTTAAAACCGAAAAGTTGAACCCAACTAATTTAATTTGATTTTTGGTTAATCAGTTTGAATTTTTCGGTTTTGTTATCTGGTTTAATTGATTTGATTTAATTTAATACGATTAGGTAATTTCGGCCTTTGATTTTCAGTTCGATTATAGAAATTAAGTTAAATTTATCCAAAAACCAACTAAATAGAACATTATAATTCTGTATACAGTTTGATTTCAATTTGATTAAAAAAATTCAGTTTTAAGTTTTATTGGTTCGATTTAATTTGAAACCCAACCGATGGGTTGCACCCTAATATAATCAATGGGTCTAATCTATTAGAATCTGCCAAACTTTGTAAGTTTTGGGACTTTCCTCTATTTTAACATTTCTGTCGTCGAACTCTTATAGCAATAGCACACTAAATTGTAATTAAGGATGAGATTATAAATAACAAGTAGTTTCATCCTTTCATGTATTATCTTACTGTTAAATAAATAATAATAATAATAAAATTTCAAGTGTTCTTTGACTATTAAACTATGTTCACATCCAGTGAATGACAAATTTGTCTATTCAAAAATAAAATATTTGAAACGCAAAATTAAAATAATTAAGAAGTCATTTTTTTAATAAATAAAAGTGATTTGATTCTATTATCAACCAAAAAATTATAAGAATTAGAATATTTTGATCCTTAACATACAAATAATATAAAACTAAAATAATTAATTTAATTTTTATGCATGCTTTGAGATTTTTTGATAAATAATAAAAATTTATTAATTACTTAGCACATTTATTTTAGGAATTAAAAATTTTACCTGTGCAATATTAATCAGGTAGACTATTGGAATCTTTTGGAACTTTTATGTTTGAAATTATTATTAGCATCACGTAATCTTCTGATGAAAAATACTATTAATTTGAACATGATATTATATAGAAAAATAATATTATATTTCTTTTTCCGTTGACCGATGATTTTGAATTTTATATATTAATTTGAACATTTCAAAATTAATTTTATTACTGGATAAGAAATTTATGTATTATTTTATATTGAATAAATTAAAATTATTTACATATTTTGCAAATTTATTGTGTTAAAATAAACGATCTTTTATGAATTTTAAATTTTTTCTTAGGAAAAAATTTGATCTCGGTGTTTTTTTTTAATTGAATCAATTCATTATTTTATAAAAATTAAAATAATTTCAAAGATTAAATTGCACTAAAAGCACAAATATGATATTTTTGGCCATTTTGAATATATTCAAGGACTAAATTGATTTAAAAGTCAAATCTGTTGTCCTCCTAAACTAAGTTTCAAGGCTATGTGGGCCTTTATTTCGTTCTCATTTTCTCACTAATTGATTAAATAAAAATTAATGATGCTTAAAACATCACTTTCGACAAGCAAAATGCTGACATTTGGAGCAAAAAAAATGAACAAGAAAGTGAAAAAAATAATCGATTAATGTTTTTTTTTCAATATTTTAACAGAAAAATGCAGACTATCTTCATTACCTTATATAATATTCAATAACATCTCATACTATCTTGCCATTTGGCTTCACCTTGTTGGTCAAACCACACTACCACAAGCATATTATTATAAATGGACGAAAGAAGAGTAATATAATAATAATAATTAGGGCTGACCATATAAAATCAATCCAACCGAAATAAATTGACTGGTCTGGATTTTAATTTTTAAAAATTCAAGTGGGTTTCAGTTTTAATAAAAAATTCAAAAATTACATATTATGCAAAAATTATTTATTTTTCCCAGCATTGGAAGGGGAATATATTTGGAAAAAGAAATTATAAATATCCAAATATTAAAAGCCAAATATACTTTCTTGTTTGGCACCAAATTAGTATAAAAGAAGATACTATTTCTAGAAAAGAGAAACTTTCCCATCAAAATTACACTTTATTGATAAATAAAAGAAAAAATAATTTTTTAACAGAAATCAAAACGGTGCTTTTGAGCCACAATTTTGACAAAGCAAACTTCTCAAGAAGAGGAAAGAAAGAAATGATATGTGGGCTTAATAAGGATAGGGCCTCCATTCACTTCAAATCTCTAGACTTGAGCCTTCGCAACTTCTTTCCCCCTCAAAATCAATTTCAATGTTGATAATATTACTATATTTAGATATGACTGTGGTTGGATTTCAAATCCAAATTAAACCATTTAAAATAAAGATAAAATCATTATATCATTGTATATATATAAAGGAAAAACATTAGGTTTTTTTCCTATGCTGACATGGCATCTTATTTGAGGAGAGAGAATCTACATAATTTGAGAATCTATTTTTTACTTGGATAGGAAAATTTTCATATTTTTATTATTTTTAAATTTTCATTAAATAAAAATTGCTTCAAATGTTCGCCTTCTTAATTGATGACTTTAACTCGAGAATCATAACCTATAACCTCTTTTAGTGTCGCTTCATTTTCAACTACCCTTTTCTCTCTCTTTTCATTTTCTTCCATCTCCAATCATCTAATTTGGTCACTCAAACATAGAAAGAAATATATAAAAAAACCATTAAATCATGTTGCCTCAGCCACGACAATCACTACCGACGTCTTCTTCTTTTCCTTTCCGATCAAACCACAGCATGAAATACTTATTACTAAATTTTACAATTAGGGAAAAGTTAAGAAGCTATCTATTTGCTTCTTCTTTTTTTTTTTTTCTTTTTATTGCTTGCATTAAAATTTGCAAAAAGGGAATTTGTATTCCATGAATTCATCTACATGGTCAACGCCCAATAGAAGATGGTCAACACCCAATAAAAGTATGCCTCTCTCTACGCTTTTCTCATTTTTTCCTTTTTTGTTTCTTCGTCAGTTTATCAATATTAGTCTCATACTACTTGAAAATATATTGGTCTCATGTCACTTAGATATCTCCTACCTAGTTCTTATTGCCATACTTTTTCATTCTACAAGTAATTCTTTTTTCTCTTTGTAAATTTTATTTTTGTTTGTTTACGGTTTATTTCTTTTTTTTTTTCGTTTGGATTTTAATAAACTAAAAAAAATTGTGCCTTTCAAATATTGATTTCAAAGGCTGGTCTTTCAAGAGATGACGAACATAGTCAAGAAATATGATTTCAAAAGCTAATTTTTATACATAAAAAAAAATCAACTTGGAAGTTTTTATGCTTCTTCTTAACTAAATTGATTACATAGTTAATTATGAATTCACTATCGACTCAAGGATAGCTGCAACTTTAAAATATGTCATATCATATTCATTTTAAATTAACTACTTTTCTCAATGGGTATTATCAACTATATAATAAAATAATGTCAAAAATATCTTCTCAATTTTTTCTTTATTTAACTCATATCTTTCTAAGAAAGTGTAATATCATTCTCTATATTATATTTGTTTTTACAATGAAAAACATTATATTTTTTGATAGTCTATTAAAAATATATATCTTACAATTTAAATAAAAAAATATTTTTTATATAGCACGGAGACCGTCTAGTTTTATTCATAAATGAAATAAATTTTTATATTTACTTTTCAATTTTCATGAACTATTAGGTTAAAATATTTGCACTTTTCAGTTTTAGGATAATAAATGTATACTAAATTTCCGGTATTCTCCTTTTTCTTTTAATCCAACCAACTCTTGTCTTATATGCGTAACAAATCCCTTGACGATCCTTCCAAGTTCCAAAATATACTTCGATCGTCATCTTTCTATTTTTGGAGCTAACACATGGCAACACTACTATTTTTTATTTAATTATTTTAAAAAAATTTAATTTTTTATTCCTCTATCTGAAAAAATAAAACAAAAGATAATAACCCATTCTGTTCGATTATAGAATAGATGATGGAAAACAAGGAAAAATATTAATATTATTTTAAAATTTCTTCTATTTCTTACTCTATTTTTGCATTCTTGTGTTGTTATTATTTTTTTATTTATAGGGAAACCTCTTCCAGTAGCTCAATAAATTAGTGAAAACTCAAATTCGAGATCTCTCGCTCTTTACATAAATGAGAAGACTAACTAAATTATTTTCAGTTGGTATAACAAAAACACTGTAATTTTTCTTTTAAAGAATTGGAATTAATTAAGGTGGCCATAGACATTATGCATT
This sequence comes from Jatropha multifida, assembly GCA_948099535.1. Lineage (NCBI taxonomy): Eukaryota > Viridiplantae > Streptophyta > Magnoliopsida > Malpighiales > Euphorbiaceae > Jatropha > Jatropha multifida. The sequence continues at coordinate 26,150 of CANUEX010006251.1, forward strand.
TAATTGTAGACAGAAAATTGAACCAAATGTATTGTAATTTTCAGAACTTTCAAATTGTGGGAATGTTTTGATTTGAGAAGTCAAAGCAAGTGATGCAATTCTCAATTATTGGCATTACCCTTTTCGTCGTCCTCTTCATTTCCACAAATTTTCTCTCTTCAGTAAGCAAGCCACAGGTAAGCCTATAACTCGATCTAGCATTCAACAAAACAATATATTATGATCATTGGAGGGGAATTGTAAAGGTTGATGCTGACCTTAATGGAAGTTGCTGTAATGGCAATTACCTTCATGCTCTAAGATATTGCATATGGGGATCACCATGGGTCGATTTTAAATTGGAATCTAATTGAAATCGAATATGTCAAATCGAGCTTAAACTGTGATCAATAGTTTTTGGGTCCAAATTATAACCGAAACCGTTTATTTAATATTCAATTTCGATTTTTCTTTTTTGAAACGGAACTAGCGGTTTTGATTTAAAATCAGCAGTTTCGATTTGAAATCATGAAAGATATATTTTTGAATAAATTTCCAATTTATTTTTTTGTTTTATTATAATTTTGTAAAATAAATTTTAAGAATTATTTTCAATTGATTTAGTGTTTTTTCATTTGTAATATTTTTTATTATTATATCTTCAAGCTACATATCTAAAAAATAATTTTAGAAAATTTGAAGTAAATTATCTAATTTTGATTCCAAAAAGAAATAAGCGATTTTAAAACTATCTTAAAAACCGCCTAAAAATAGTTCCGTTTTACTTTCACTTTTTTTATAATTGGAATTGGCAAATTTGAAGCTGAAATTGGCAATTCTAGAACCATAGTCATGCTTCATTTTTGCTGCTCCAAAAATGATATTTCTATTGATTTCTTCCCCTTGCTGCCATTTTTCTTATATATATATTGCTTTAACTCTAATTTTCTTCGATGGAAGATTAGAATGCAAGTGAAAGATAATGAAAGCTTCATTCTTTTCTAGGTTATAATAATAAATAAAAAAAATACCGAACTTTTTTTCCAGTAAGATTTTAAAAGCTTTAATTGATTAGATACAGGTCTTGATTCACCTTCTATGGACAAACCTTGTGGAAAAACCCTAAGTTTTCAGGGCATTAGATTCTCACCAATATTTGTGCTTTCAGCTACTAGACTCTCGCCGTCTAGAATGCAACACCACGCTTGTACTGCTCTCTTACAACTCCGATTTCACGGTTTAGGCTGCTCCTGTTTCTCTTGTCCCTATGAATGGCTATCATTAATTATGAAACAATAATCACTAAAAAGATCTCTAATTAGTTTATCATGTTCAAATTACATGTATTAATTTTGATAAGATGTAATTAGTTACGATGCTTAGGGTTATATATATGTCAACAGTGCCTCAATTCATGCATGAATAAACATTAATAAATTAGAATGGACCCAATTGATAAGAAGAGAGATAATGGGGTTTATCTAATTATAGCATTATAAGGACATCAACTGCACAATTGGGTGCAAATGAAATGATCCACTTAAAGCATATGGAATAAAAAATAATAATAATAGTAATAGTTACTCTTGTTCTTGTTTGATATAATTCGAGAGCTCTCTAGCTTATGCATGAACTTTGATTTGACAAGTGGAATAAATTCTAGTTGTCTGTGGGTTCTTATGCAAAAAAAAAAAAAAAAAAAAAAATGCCAATATGTCATTAGTGGAATATTAACAAATTCTTATCTTTGGACTTTTGGAGGCAATTCTGGGATTTAAATCTCTTAAGTTAAAAAAAAAGAATTATCAATATTTAAATCTCTTAATTCTTGTTCCGATAATTATTAATGTAATGTAATTGAATTGTAATAAATTCTATTGTTAAGGAATATGTATTGCCATTGTTTCTATAAGTTGATAATCTTGGTTAAGATGAGTAATAATAATAAAAAAATAATAATTATATGCTAACAAAATAATAAGAAATATAAACAGCATAGAATAAAGAATCTTTACTCATATGGGAATGCTAAAAAGGAGAAAGCATAAGCTATCATTCATGAGGAAAAAAACTGAAGGCAGTTGGAGGTTGCAAAAGCAAGAAATAATGGGGAGGGGAATAGATAGTACACTTGGCAATGGCAATGGCAAACAATTTAACTTTTTTAATTAATAAAAAGTAGATAAATAAAAAATAAAAATAAAAAAAAGCATAGTATAGCATAGTATAGTACTTTCACTTTGTTTGTTCTAGTTATAGTACAATGGTTCCTTATCTTCAACCTTATATTTATTCCATAAATTGTACAAGGTTTATGCTTGCTTTAGAATAGAAGAAGAAAAGAAACTAAGCAAAAGCACTCTCTTGCTGCCGCGTCTCTCTTATCTCTTCCCTCTTCTTGCTTTGGATATTACCTTGTCAACTATACCTACGCACAACTTTGAGATCTATACTTAGCTACCTAGTTTACTCTTCCATTACTACAATGGTTTTAGAGGAATACACTTTTTTCTGAGTTTGATGAGAGCTCTCTCGATTCATGCGAAAGAGAACGAAAAATAACTGATTACATGAATCATTAAATGGATACAGATTTGAACATTTTATCGTTTAAATTAAAAAATAAAAAATTATTATTATAAAATAAACAAAAAGAAAAAACCCACCAAGTATTTGTGAAAATGATTTATTGGGGGATTACATATATACCACAATGACGCCTTGTTGGAAATTCAACTTGTTTTATGAATGATACCTTAATTAGTGTGGCTTACTTCAGAAAGCACTCACTATGTGCCTGCCGGTGATTGTTGCTAACAGTAGTGACATGCTTGCTTTTGCAATTTTGTAAACCACCAATATAGGAACAAATAGCCTACCACCAAAACGACTGTTTAGCTAGTGTTGTGATCAACACCACTTTTGTTTTTTTCCTTATAAATCTGACGCAATATGAACAGAATTAGATATAATCCAATGGATTAGAGAAACCTGTGCTGTAAATAAAATAAAAAAAATTCTTGTCGCAAATGTGTTTTTCTCATCAGCAATTCGAATATCAAGTTAAAAGACAACTTTAACACAAGTAATTAGCATTCTTTGTCATTATTTAACTAAGCGCACATGTAGAAGTTGAAACCAACAAAAACCATGCAAGTTTAACAAAAAAAAATTCTTACATTTTACCTAATTCTTAAACTTATTAAAAATTTAAAATAGTGGCTAAAACCCAGATAAAAATCAGCGAATTGAATTGATCATCGACTACGGATAAATTCAAAATTCAATAAAAAAAATCATATGTTTGAATTGCTAAGCAACAGTGAACAAGATTATATTTTATAAAACATTTTTAATATTTTAAATTTATTGTTTTTTATTTTTTAAAAATTATTTGGTATTTAGAAATTATAAATTTTTATTATATTTGAATTGTTATAAAATTATTTTTCATATTAAATTTAGTCATTTTTCATCCTTTTTTAACTATTTGGTATTTATAAATTTATAAATTTTATTATATCTAAAAATATTATAGATAAAAGTACTGTTAATCGTACCGGATATGGTTCAATCGTATGATTTACTGATTCTTTATTTTTACTGATTCTCATATATATATCCAAAATGAAAAAAGCCGGGGTGGTTTTGTAATTTGACAATAATGCTCTATTCTCTGCAAAAGCAACATATATATTACATGAAAAGACTGCACAGAGAACACAATGAACAACAACCAAGAGTTGCAGAGGAGGAAATAACAATATAAGCTACTTTATACAAAATAAAAGATAATTAAATAAATACATAAATAATCTCGAAATAAGTAACTAAATACATAATTTGAAAAAAAGAAAAGGGAAAAGAAAAAAGGAAAACAAGTCTAATGTCATAAATGGTAGCAGGTGCAACCTGCAGAGCAGTTTCACATCGCCGCATCAAGAATGCCTTATCTATCTTAATCTGGATAGTCCATACACGTGCCTTTCACGTGCCACCTTCCTCCTCCTCCTTTTGAAATCTCTGTACTTTGTGACAACCAGACAACCAGAGTCTCAAAATCTTAAAACAAATCAACATATACAGCATAAAAATAAATAAATAAATAAAGGACTTATTAACAGATAATTAATTATATAAGAAGAAGAAACAACTTATAATTCTTCGTTAAATCTCAAGTAAATTTACATTTCCCGAACTTCAAACCCAAAAAGAAAAAAATAAATCTAACATGCAAGCTCATACGAAGAGCTTGCTGAAAAGATCTCAAATCCAAAACAAAACCTAAAAAAAAAAGACAAAAATATAAAATAATTAATGGGTTTCATTTTGATTTTCAGATCCACGAGTTGCTCTGTTCTCCATAGTTGAAATACTCTGTTCTTGATTAACAGTCCCCTGTTTTGCCATCTCCAAACCACCATTCTCTGTTTTTCCATTTTTTTCGCTACAAGAACAGCTTTTAGTACTGTTGTTACCAAAAGAAGATGATCTACTAGACATTGGTGTGGCCAAGAAAGTTGGCTTTAGTTGACCAGCCATAATTACTAATATTTTCTCTTCAAAGGCTGTATTACTCTGTTTTTCACTTTCGCCATTTTTACTGTTAGTGTTTTGTCCTTGTCCTGCTTCCAAGTCTCTTTCTCCTTCTTCAACGCCGTTTTCGAGATACCCAGAAAGTTTCCAGTAAGAACAAGCAAGAATTAACAGAGCAAAAGCTATTAATCCAAGCATGGCAGCTAATCCACCGAACAAGTAAGGAACAGGGGAATGCCACGGCGAGCGTTGTCCCACCATCGGCGTTGGTGCTCTTTCTGTGGCGTCCAAAGCATCTCCCGCTGCCATTTCTTTACAGTTAAAGCCTTTCTTTTTAATATTATCAATTTAATTTTAGACAGAGAAGGAGAGAGGTTTGTAAAAGAAGAAATGGTGAGTTTTGAGAGGTGAAAGAGGAAGAAGCGAAGAAGGTATTTATAGAGGGAAAGAGTAAAGAAAGTGGGGTCTGAATTTTTGGTGATTTATGTCGTCATTTGCATGAGAAGTGGGGCCTATTTCAAGACCGGTGGGTCCCTTCTCATTTTCATTTTTTTAAAATTATTATAATATTATATACTGTGTATTTATTATTATTATTATTATTATATGCATTACGTTGTACTAACCATTTCGGGTTTTGTGTTCTCCAAAGTGCGTTTTACTATTCATAATAATAATAATAATAATAATAATGGTGATTAAATATTTGAATTTAGCAGACCATCTTATTCTTTACCACGTACTTCAAAATTTAAATAGTTTCATATTAAAAAAAATAAAATACTTATAGTAATATTAAAGTAATAATAATAATGTTAATTTAAATTGATTTTTCAATTTATACGGAAATGAGAAGGGAGAAATAATTCATGTTGTATAATCTATAATGTCTTTTCAATTTATTAGATTTAATAAAATAATTATTATTATTATTATTTTCATTGTAATTAAAATTATTATTATTATTATTATTATTGAAACCTAGTCGAGGATCAATTATTAAAAAATAATATATCATTATTTGTGGTTCTTATTAAAATTGTGGTGAACTAATCTCATAAATTTTTAATATTAATGATTGACTGATTGGTTAAGCATTGTATTTTAAGTATTTTTTTTAATTCATTATTAAGAATATTTTTAGATTAATTTTTTTATGAAACTAAATTTTCTCTTGAAGTGATTTTAAAAGTGGATTTTCTACAATAATTTAATATATTCAAAAATTTATTTTTAAATTGTTTCCTAACAAAATAGAATTATCATTAATAATAAGGAAACAACAATTACATTCTTGTCAACTAGATTAAAATGATCATAGTAAATTTGTGATTATCAAATCTTGATCATTTGGTTGATGTATGAGTGATATATACAATATTATTTTCCTAAATAAGCAATAAAACAAAAATTTAAAAGTAATGGGATGATAAAAAAAAAAAAATGGAAAAGCCTTCTTTAGCTTCATCATTTGCCTTGTGATGTGATCCAAAATTGCCTTTCTTGATTTTATGATATTCTTACGGTTCCATTTGCACTCATAACACTCCAGTTGATGTAGGCCCCACACAACTTGCTAGATTTGATGAAAAAAATAAAATTAATTTTTATTTATTTATTTTATTTAAATTGATTTAATTCATTTCATGATTAGTAATTTTAGTGTAAAATCAAGTAATTTGGAGTTTGATTTAAACATTCTTATTTAGGTCATTGATCTTTTAATTTTCGATTGAGTATGAAAAGAAATAGATTAATTTAATGGGTTGATGATGAGTCCATTGAATTATTATCCAAATACCCAAAATAGCAAAAAAATATGTCATATCACACAACAATAGATTTTCTTTTATATCTGATTTAATTTTAATACGGATAATTCATTTTTATTTTAGTTATTAAAATGATTCAATAATTAATTCATCTAAATTGTTTAATTTTAACACGGATAATTTATTTTTATTTTTAGTTATTAAAATGACTCAATAATTAATTCAATTAATATGGATAAATTGTATTTTTATCGAATCTTAATTAGATCATGAATCCTTCTATTTTATTTTTTAGTCGAAAATCGATATTCGAACTTGCCAAATTGTACGATTGATTTAGTTAGATTTTAAAAATATTGCTTTCTTCATTATAAATTAAATATTTAGACATTAAATTAGTAGGATAACGACATGCCCAAAAGGAAGTTGAACTTCCTTGTTCCACCGGTAACGATTTAATAACTTTGAAATGCATAAAAGCAACTCTTACCTATACGGTTGCCGTGAGCAGGCGGATACCTAGAAACGGTTTCGACAAAAAGCACGAAGACAGGCAACTGTTGGCTCATAATACTAAGAAACGGTTACTCAAAAAACAATAAAAAACGAAACCGTTTCTTTTTTAATTTCCCACTCACAATGCACAAGGTTTTGGCTTTGCTTTAAAGATGGCATTTTTAATCAAAGCAATTATCTCTTTTATATATGGAAATTATTTATTACATGCAGAATGTATTTCAATTTCTCATACACAGTCAATAATATTTTTTTTATAGAAAAATTAATTTACTATTTTAAAAAAATAGCACCGGTCTAATTTCAATATATTATTTTTGTAGAGATAAAACGAAAAAGTCAAGTATTGAAAGAATTCCAAACGAAAAAGTCAAGCATTGAAAGGACTTCCTTTTCTTTCTTTTTATTGTTTTAAATGTTTAACTTATTTATTTTGTTTTTATCATTTAGGGCTTATTCCGTAATATTAATTATTTTAGTAGTTATTAGTTATTGTAATAACTATTAATTAGATGTTAGTTGATAACAGTTTAAACTAAAAATGTTCAGTAAATATAATTATTTAATTTAAAATAATAAAAAAGAACATTAGTAGTTTATTAGTTGAACTCGGAAAAAAAAATAATGTGTTTAATTATCAAAAAAATTAATTAATCTCGTGTTAAGTTATAAAAAGCTTTCTCCATCTTTAAAAGCTATTATAAATATTATGTTAATAAACGGTATAATTAAAAAAAAAATAGAATTTTGACCTGATGAAAATGCTAGAAGTCATTGCCCGAACATGAATTTAGCATTTAAAAACAAATAAATCAAAATTCAATCACATTAACCCATTTGAAATAAAAGATAAAATTTTCAACCAATAAATTTTATTTCAACAATATTAAAATTATCTTTAACAAAAAAATTTTGATTTCAAACTTAGTTTAAAATGAATTAATAAACATAAATAAAATTTTAATTAGAGAATTATAAATTTAAATTTTCGAAGGTAATAAAATTTCTTTGATTGATTTTATGTCCTATTATCATGTTAGGACAAAATTGCCAATCTTTTGCCTTTTATTGATTGCTTTACTTTAAATTTTATGCACTTAATAATTAATAAGCAGGTGGTCTATTTCTTCCTTTTATCATTATTTAAGCCTTTAAGTGGATGCATCATCAATTTTTTTTCTCCTCATTTCTATCTTGTTAAGACAATTATAGCTCTAAAGCAACTCATATTATTGGAGAGAGAGAGAGACTATTTTGGTCAACATCTTTTTTAGTTTTCTTTCTTAATTTACTTTTTTTTTTATGAATTTCTCTAAGTATATCCAAATTTTTAAAATAAATTATGATAAAAAATATTTTGTAATTTGAAAAATCCATTAAAAAATTCTTATCTAGAACATTCTTTTTTAACATATATAGCAAGAAAATGATATCAATGGATTCATTCCATTCTTCTAGCATGTTACTTTGATGAATTGATTAATTTGGATAAAGAAAATGAAATTTATCTATAAAAAGAATGAAGTGTCAATTTCTCAATAACCATCAATTTCTTTTTCTTTCATTTTTTTTTTGATTAGGTTAAGGTCCACCACATACGCATAATGCAAGAAGGGCTTGTACTAGAACACTCAAAAAGACAATCATCATCACATAGAGATTAATGCATTTCATCCCCCAAAAGAATGTAAATCACAAGTTTTTATCAAATGTCTTAATCTTATCAAATGTTTGTACAACTTATGTTCATGTTACAAGGTATGTGAACTATTCATTTTTCAACTCTAATAGTCCATTCACATTTCCATTTCCATTTTATAGTTTAATCATTAATTTTGCATGTCTAAATTTTGTTTGTATTGAAAATTTTAAAATTTATAGATTTTCTTTTTCGAAAAGATGGAATTTTTTTTAAAACTTATGAAATCGTTTAACTTTTATAGATTTGTAAATCTTGTCTCGTTTGATACGATATTAAATATAAATTGATCTTTTTATTGTAATAAATAATTATTTAAGAGTGTTCGTTTATTAAAATGGAAAGATTTAATAAAATCGACTGACTCGTATGTTTTTATTATTTTTTAGACGAGTTTAATTCATCGATTTCATGTACATATTTTCACGTTTTAGAATTCATTAAAATGAAGATAGATATTCAATTATTAAACTACTAACTAACAAAATGAAAGGACAAGTGTCCGGTGGAGATGATATTGTTACCTTTTAATTGGAAAATGACAATAGAAGACATCAAAGGTTGGTCCAAACACGTAGTTACTGTTGTGAGATCCATGTAGTTGAACTAAATAAGTATGTTGTTGTTTCGTAGCACAAGAGAAGAAAGTTGCTTTCATGGCAAATGAACTACTAACAGTCAAGCAATTATGGATACAGCTTCATCTTCGTTAAAAACAGCTATAAGCCTATAATCCACTGCCACGTACGCATACATTACCACAAATGAGTTTAATTAAATGATTTTTTTTACCCAAGTCAGAGCCTTGGGCAGTTCATTAACGATTTTAACTTATTTACAGTTTTAAGAGTATGCACTAGGTGTGGCCAAGCAACACCCTACATATCCCAGCCAAGGGATGGAGATATGGATATCAATACAGTAGGGGTATAATTTAGAGTACATGCACAAATAAAAACCATAGGGTATAAATATATTAAACACAGAAAGCAGAAGAATAGGACTTTGAACCCTCAGCTTGGAGAGTACTCTTGAGTTGCTCATATTAACTTTAACAATGTAGGGCTTGTTTGAATGCCTGGTTGGTCGGAAGCCAGCCACTGGCATTTGAACATCCAACCACCAGTAATTAAAACGTGCTTTCGGGTATAATTAAGAAGTTTGATTCTTACGGACCGTGGAATTTAGATATTTTTTTGCCTTCTAGTAAAATTAAGCGCGGTTCCGAGCAGTTAGAACTGAATATTTAATAAGTCATCTCAAAGAAATTAAGCTTTTATAATTAAATAGAAAACATATTTAATTTTTAGTTCAATAGAATTAAGAAAAGGGAAATCAGACCTACCCACTCTTTTTATTGAGCTGATCAGGTGGGATTGGGCAGTAGGGTCGAGATAGGTTTGTGGGACTCAACCACTATTATGTGTCTATGTTATTGTTTGGCATTCCAATTGGAGAAAGTTTCTTCTTTTCAATGGGTGTAAGCTAAAAACTATAGATGTCTTTGTGTACTGGCAAATATAAACCAAACAAACAAACAAACTAAAACCCTAACCCTAACCCTAACCCTTTTGTGAGTTGAATCAAAATGAATTGAAATCCTAATCCAATTCTCAATTCTCATCTAATTCGAAGATTTTAAACCATTCAAATTCAAATTTATTAAAATACTTTTGGTGCTTAAAAGTTTTTTTTGTTCTTAAAAAAGAAAAAGGTCTTGCTCAAAGTTTGTATAGTTGGTTTGGACCCCAATTCCAACATTATCGTCACCTTCCACCACCCAACGTACACGCCAAGGACAATTTTGGATATCCTTCCCCTACGATACGTCCACTTTCACATCATTGCATGGTCCTCCTTTATATTATTATTATTACTAATTCAATTTTCAACTAATTAATAGGATTACCTCTATTTAATGAGACAAACACATCCTAAACCAAATCCCACTTCTTCAAATATTTTATTATTAATTATGCTTTAGTTAACCAAACGTATCTCTCTTTCTTCTAATAGGTTAAATCCATCTTTTCCCCTTTTTTTTAATCTTCATGTTCTATTTATACAAATATAATATTAATATGCTTACACAACCACCTTGGAATTTACACTAGTAGTTTGCATTCGATTTTCATAATCAATGGTACCCAATAGCTTGTTAGTTTGCTTCCTTATTGGCAATTATTGCTTGAGAACTTGAGATTTATCCACAAACTTCAATTATGAGGTTAATCTCCGGATAAGTTTGAACTTAATTATATTAAATTTATTTTTAAAATTCAATAATCAATGCTACCATTTGAGCTAGCAAGCGCTGATTTTAGCATAATTTACTAAGTTAAGATTAAATCAAATTTCAGAATAATTTGGGCAAAAAAAAAAAATAATGTTTGCAATTCCATCAACTTTCAAGTGATGTCCTTTCTTATTGGCACACATTAGCAAGAAGATAACCTAATGATTCTTGCGAATCCCTTTAATTAATCACAAATCAAATAAATAATTATCTTAAAATTTAAATTAAATTAACTTAAATAATATATATAAATATATTATTGCTATTTATGTATTGAACTATTGATGCATGGAACTTTTACTTCTAATAAAGAAATAATTTATAGGAGAGTGGGATTGCCACTACCGTAATACTTTTTTTTTTTTTTTTCTGTTCCAATAATGGGCTTCTGTGAAAAAAATTTGATTAGATTAATTTTTTATTAAGTGGGGTTACCACCAACATGATTATTTTTGGCTGCTCTCATTTTCTAAAAATAAATTTTTAATTATTTAATTATAGCCATCAATTAAATTAAAGGATTTTGTAGACATAACAATATCAATTTTATATATGCTATTAACATAAATGACTAATTAAGTATTAGGTTGATGTATTAACTTTTAAAAATTACTTTAAATGTTATATTACTGAACACAGTAAAATAATAAAATGGTAAAAATCTATCTAAAAAGCTATTCCGAATAAATTTTTTAATTTACAATAATAAAGTTTTAGCTTAATGGAATAATTATGCTTGATGATGGCGATAACGGTGGATAAAGCAATTGAGTAGAGATTGGACCATTTGGTATTGAGTTCACTCTAATAATGAAAGGCTATATATACCTAATTAATAGCAATGTGAAAAAAAAGAAGAATATAGAGTAGGATAATGTTGGAATCTATTGTCACAACCATATATATATATATATTGATTATGGTTTTAATTATTGTGATTAAGGTATTTTCTTATGAGTTGTGTTTGTAATAGAATATTAAGCATAAAGCTTGCCTCTAAATATATTATTATTAGAAAGCCAACATAGAATATATCTCTAGTTTGACATTTGTGCATGGCATATTAATTAATTTTCAATTTTTAAAACCAATATTTAAAAAATATTCATGAAGATACAAATCCAACATAAGTTACATGCATGTAATTAAGTTAGCTTTTGATATCACCTTTAAGGATTCCAAATTCCTCTTGCATGTACCTCATGTCTAAATGTACAAAGTGATTTTAAAAAGAAAGGTTACTTTCTTTTTTTTTTTATTTTAATTATATCAAATTAAAATGTGTGAAATTCTACAGAATAGTATTTATACCCTTTAGAGTCTGCTTTGGAACAAATGAATTCCATAAAATTTTATAAAATTCATTTGAAAATTCCTATTAAAATAAATTTCATGCATGAATTCCTGAAATTGAGTTAGTTCAGTTCAAGTCCTATTAAAATTCCTGAAATTTTGAAGAATTTCACATATTAATCCACTGATATTTATATTATCTAACTGTTTGCTCACATCAAATATTATTAACTAAAATGCCTCTATTTATTTTTTTAGTAGTTTTTTAAAGAGTATGAAGCTATTATTGTATGTGACTGTGATTATATATTGAATCCAAATGAATTTTTAATTTTGAATATCTTCTAATCTATTAATAAAAATAAAATTTAAATATTTGCAAGGACTTAAAATTTAAAATTTTTAATCAATTAATTAATTATAGTGGAATATGAGTGATTTATTTATATTAATATTTTTGTAATGTTATTTTAAAAAATAAAGACGAATGAATTTAAACATTTAAGGTTATGAGAAAATTGACTTATTTCAAGAAAATTAACTTGAGCCGGCTGGTTTCCAAAGCACACTCAAAACTAAACTTAAAAAGGTTAAATGAAAAAATCTAGTAGTTCTCTAATATAAGAGTATAAAAAAAATTATCGGATTTTCCATTTTGGATTTAAATTTTGACAATTTCATTTTCTTTTTCTAATATTTTTTTATGTATAAAAAAAATTTAATCGCTAATTAAGAGGATCATTTGATTACTTTATGCAACTAATTGGAATCAATTTGCATAAGAGGCATGTCTTCTTTTTATGTGAATTATCAAACCTCGATAATCTGTTTTTATTGAATTAACTGAAATAATAAATTTCAGATATTATTGAAAAGATTGAATTGTAAAAGAAAATAATTAAAAATAAAATTTTGTTTTGTCAAGAATAATAAAAATTAGAATGTAAGCCACTATAAAATTAGTTGAGGGCCTAATTCTTACAACATTAAGCTTTTAGCGTTTTATAAAAAGCTGTTTAAACAGCTAAATATTATTAAATTAATTAATAATTATTAAAATAGCTAATTTATGAAATAGGGCATAAACAATTCATCTTTTTTTTTTTTCTTGTATTCAATAATTAGTTGATGTATTCAATTGATGCTAACATGTCATCAGGTGATATATATATTGGGCTTAACTGTAGATCTTGTAAACATAATAGCAAATTAACATCATATCATCGTCATCATCATACTGCAATTTGACTGCAATTGAAGGATAAGACAAAACAAATGATTCTTTTTTTTTTTTTTATCGGCAAATAATTTTTTATTTTATTAAATTATAAAATCAAAAAAAATTTATCAAACTCAAGAAAGCTAAACCGAGCCAATAGAATTTTTCTATGCACTGAAATCTAAACTTAAGTTTGATAAGTGAAAAAAATCTGATTACCAAAAATTTCATACAGAGGACAAAACAAATGATTATTGTCTTCAAGCTAAGATATCCTGAAATTTTATTTTAAGTAATAGAGCTTCGGATTTTTCAGAATTATATTGAATTATAGGATTTGCATATTTTAATAACTTAATGGCTCCTAATACAACAGTATTTCTCTTTTGAGATTTTTCCATGTACTAATTTTTAAATTTGATTGAAAAAAAAAAAAGGGAAAGGTTTAAATTATAATAATAACAACAAACCCATTTTCGAATAATAATAATAATATTTTTTGACGAGCTTATTGACTCAATATCCAAATATTGAATTATTAAAGTAATCAACACTCAAATTTTCCTCAAATTATTTAATAATAAAATTCTTTTAAACTTTAACATTGGATTTTTTTTAGTTTCTCACATATATATATATATATATATATACTTCTTGCATTATCAATCTTTCAAATACTTTAGATTTCAATTATTTTGATATTTCCTCACAATTATAAGTGAGGACAAAATTAAAAATACCTTTTGGAGATCCCATTCTCATCCTATAGTTTGATTAAGTATCACACTCAAACCCAATAAATGATTTGTCATACTGAAAATTGATAATATTCCTGAAATGCACTTGGGAAGGATAATGATCAATTTGGTCAATATAATCATTTTTTATCTCCAATGGGATGTAATTTTAACAATGTCTAAAATTTGAAAATGAAAAATATTACCCTAATGACTATGATGATGCAAGACAAAAAGTGTATATGCAAAACAATGGAAATATTAAACTTGTGTTCGAGAACAACTTTTTACGTAATATTTAGTGAAGACGCTAAACACTATTTAAAAAAATATTCAATCATATAGCATTTGAAATAGCTTTTAGAGGTCATGCTGATATTTTGTGAAAAATTAACTCATAAAACGTTCACCTTTTAGTGTTTTATGAAAAACTATTCAAACATAACAACTAAACGCTGTTAAAACAACCGATAGATATCAAAACCGTCAATTTTGTCAAACGCCCCCTAAAAAACTTGACAATTTGCATTCAAGTAATAAGTAGAGGGTTGATAAAACCCATTATGTTTGAGATAAGCCATATCTTCATCTCTTAAGTGTTTGGAATCAAAACAACAATTTGCAAGGTTGTATGCATCTAATGTGTACAAAAAGAAAAAAATCATCATAAAGATTATTTTGATTTTTAAAATAATATATATATGTATAAAGTGGATGTGTCTTTAAATCTTAAAAAGTGTATTTTTAAATAAAAGATCTTGCAAATTGTGAAGAAAAAGAAATAGAAGATAAAAAAAATATATTCAATTATTGCAGCAGAATTGAGGGAGGAAAATTTTTAATATTAAAATTTATTGAAGAAAAATTATTATTTTATCCTTATATTTTGTAAAAATACATTATTGTTCCTGTATTTTTTGAAATACACTATTTTATCCTTTTTTTTTAATCTCATTTACAATGTTATATCCTTTTATCAATTTTTTATATTTTAGCCATTAATACTTGTAATCTGTTCATGAAAAAAAATTTACAATGTTCTTATATTCTGCTAAAATTAACTAATTTATCCCTTTATATTTTTATAATTATTTAAACTCTTAAATTAGTTAATTAGCAGAAAGAATGGTTAAGAAGAAAAACAAAAGAGTACTAATATGTTTGGTGCCATTTTTCCATCAAAGAAAACATAAATAATAAAGAAAGATAGGGTAATGTATATAGGCCCTTACCTGAATCACCTGACCCCAACATCAAGACACAATTTTATAATTTGGTCCAAAAACATATGACTATAAATTAAAATTAAATCTTCCCATGTGAGTTTGCCCTAAAGCAGCAAACATTTCTTGAAAGCATTTGGCCCGACTCTATTGCCTACTGACCTCTAGTGAGGGCAACAATCTACATCAATGTGCAATTTTTGCCTTCAAATTCTTTTATTTTTTTTTCCTTTTTCCAAAATAATAAGTTCATTTATTTGTGGATTTTTCAATAAATAAAATAATGGACAATTATGTCATTTCATGTTGCCAAAAAACAAAAATAAAATTTCACTTGTACCACCATAAATATTTATATATAAACAATATGATTTTCATGTAAGTATTGATAGCTGAAAACTCCTTATTTTATAATAAATTGAAAATTATTTTAATCTTGACTTCACAAGAATTCCATCTCCAGAAAGTCTTTACGTTTTACATTTGAATAGTGTGATTAGCACAAATAAAAAAAATAAATATATATTTTAATTTTAGAACAACAACAATAATAATACTAATTAATTATTATTATTATGTTAAATTTTAACAAAAGTTGATGATACTGACAAATTTTTATGATACTAAGTAACAGTTTCATTTATAAAATCCAAAAGAAAAAACAGAAGGAAAAATTATTTCCAGATAATATAAAGAAAAATATTACTTTATTGTCAAAAATAAAAGTTATTTAAACAAAATTTGGCCAAACAGACCATTCTGATATTATGAGATGGAGAAAGCAAAAGGTTCAGTACTTGTCCCCTCAATGAAAAGGCAAAAGAACAATTTGGACATTATGAATTCTCTTTTTCTAATTGATGAAGCTGTTGAAAGAAAACATTAAGACCCTAAAAATTCATTTGTCTGCGGGCTCCATCAATCTTGTAGTTTTCTGCTGCTATATCTCTCTCTCTATATATATATAGTTACCCACTACAGTAATTCCAATTCATGCATTAAAATTATAAATTCCTTTTTAAAAAATTAAAATTACTCTTGTTTCTTATATATTATGCCAAAATGCGTCTATTTCTGATGTCATTGGGATAATATTTTAACAATGGAGTTTCGTTTTTTTTTTCTAATATTGAATATTTAATTTCTAATAGTTTTTTTTTCGTAATGCGGTAAATTCAATGTATATCTAATATCACTTCAATTTTCTTTAAAATTTTTTAATTTAAATAAAAAATAAAAATAAATTAGCACCAGCCATTTTCAGGTTACCTTTTAATAAAATATAGTTTGAAGAAGATCTAAAAGCAGAATAAATGTGTCAAAAAGCATCTCAACTTGCATATACAACAGAAGAAAAGTTAATACGGTCGAAAGAAAAAAGCATAGATAATATTTTGGATGTTAGGGTTTCTGCCAATCCAAACAGTTCACTTATAAATCATTTTGGGAGGATGATTGATCTTTTTGACTGAAACTTTGTTTTATTGAATTGATCAACCATCTTATAAATAATTATTCTGATAAAAATTTGATTTTTTCTTGAAAAATATTACTATCTCTATTCCATAATATTCATCACATCTGAAAAAATATCTTGTTTAAAAATACTTGTCATATTTATAGTTTCAAAGAGTAATAAATATTTTTTTTCATGTTTATCCTTTGTACATGACCAATAATTATTACTTCCATCTAATAGTTTTTCAGAGAAACAATGTTAGATTAAAGGTAGTATAATAAATTTATTTTATAATTTATTGTAATTTAGATAAATTTAATGATTTTTTTAAGGGGGTTAAATTTTAAATGTGATGAGTATTATAGACAGAGGTAGTATAAAATTGTTCCTTAGCTTTTTTGGAAATTATTGCTTACATGTTTGATTTATATCAAAAACAAATTTTATTGGCTTATAATCAACTTATATAATTTAATATTGTCATTGGTTGTTTGGATTGATAGAATGTGAAACTATGAATTTTATGAAATCCGTGAAATTTAAAAATCCACATATTGTGAAATTTATATAATTTTAGATTCCATGATTTGATTAGAAAATAAAATATTAAAATCCATAGATTTCAAGGGTTTTTTAAAATAAAATTTACTGATTTAAACTCTATTATTAATAAATAGTAAGTCAAACAAAACAAATGAATCTATGAAATGATTAAATTTCATCCCTCAAATTTCAGCAATCTCGTGTTTATTTTTATTAGTTATATAAACGATAAGCCAAAAATGTTATTACTCAAAAAGTTTCACATAATTCAATTATGAGAATTACACTGTGTCGAGCAATAACTTTTAAGTAATTTTTTCGTCTTTTTTACAATATTTAGTAATATATTATTTGAATTAATTTTTAAAGGTTGATATAACATTTTATAAAAGGTTAATGCTAATAACATTGTAGAGCTTTCTTTATTCAAATTGCTATCACTACTAAAATTTAATAATTACTAAAATAGCGAATTTTACTGAATAGATCCTCCAGAATCAATCGTCATTGACGATATTGGGATCCAAATCAGTAATCACCATCTTGCAAATGGCAAAGTGGGGAAGTGATATCATTGTTTGACATAAAAAGAAAAAGGGTATAGAATAAGAGAGCACCAATTACAAACAAGCCATATAAAAACAAACAAAAGCCATAAAATTGTTCTGGTTATGGTTAAAGAAAAGAGATATTAGATATGTGGAGGCTGAGTCAGTGATCAGTAACAAAGTGGTGCCTATAAAGAGAACAAAATGAGTCATTGTTAATGCTTTGTCATCGGAAGACATAACATAATATACAAAGATTGCTATCAAAAGGACATATAACCCCACACTCATCCCTACAATCAAAGTCACTTTCTTTCTATGCCCTCTCCAAAATTACCTGTTTCAATCACAACAAAGTTCACCCACGTCACCTTTTTTTTTTTATAAATGTCCTTTTAATTTCAAATTTCACCCTTAAAATCTTAATTTAAACCAATTAAAGATTATTAAACCAAAGAAAACCTACATTTCAAGCATGATTAGCTATTGGTGATGAGTCAAGTAACTTGTATCCTATTGGATTATGCCTGCAAAATATAATCAACCAGAACTTAAATATTATAATATTCGAGTGGCTCAAGTAAAATGTCAAGTTAATAAAATTAGCTATTTTATTAATTATTATTTTGTTAGTTGTTTTAGTTACATTTTGTAAAACGCTAAAAGC
The DNA here is from genome assembly GCA_948099535.1 of Jatropha multifida. Classification (NCBI taxonomy): domain Eukaryota; kingdom Viridiplantae; phylum Streptophyta; class Magnoliopsida; order Malpighiales; family Euphorbiaceae; genus Jatropha; species Jatropha multifida. The sequence goes on from CANUEX010006251.1 coordinate 44,637, forward strand.
TAATTTACTAATTTAAAATTCAAACTCAAGCTCATTCACATGATTGCTAAGTTTTAATGATAATCAAATTAAACCAAATCAAGCTCCATTGTTTTGAACTGAGCACCGCAGTGTCTTTTCTGCTCAAGTTCAAACTTTATAATTTATTACTCAAAGCTCGAGCTTTACACTATCAATATTAGACATTATCCTATATCATGAACCATCCAACAAGAGAGAAAACTGCAGAAATTTACACTATCAAAACCCTGTCAACTGTCAAGTAAAATGGACACCATAGTTTAACCCACACTTCCAACTGTAAGTCTACCACTGCTAATCACCATCCCTTAAAATCCAAGCATCAACATTAAGCAAGAAATTTCAACTAAAGCATAATAATCATATATCCAATTCTTTGTTGGTATATGATATGTAAAGATTCTTTATTTGATCTTTAATTACAATGGTTAGATAATGGACCCACATGACACGTATACTTCACTCACATTGGCTCTCGTTTATCAAAAGGTTAGTGTCAAATCTCTCATATTTTTTTAATAATATAAAACAATGCTCTAACATACGTCACTTCTACACTGAGCTTGCAACCATAAAGACAAGCACATTCCTTTGCATTTTCACGACACAAAGACACCAATTGGAGTCCCAAAGCAAACAGATATCTAGTTCTAATACCCTCCAAAGCCAAAACCTAATAGAAACATCCGCCCCAAGTGTCCAACATATATAATTCACAAACTAAGAAAATTTTGATCTTTCAATCAAAATGGCAGAGTTGAAAAGTGCTACGGAAGATTTGGCACTTATATACCAATGTATTAGCATTGACACCAGCCAATGACCCAAACTTAGGCATAATATTGATATTCACTAGCTTACACAACATTGTTACTGGTGCCGAGGACCAGAAAAGCGAAAGGAAGTGAGGCAATAATTTTCCTTGGCCTTGTTCTTAGGCATTTCTTCAAACACCAAATTTTTTATCACTCTCTTCTTTCTTCTCTCTCCTCACTTTAGACATTCACTATAACAATAAAGCAACCACAAACCGTAGCCAAAATCAAACTGTCCAATCATAACCAATGCCTATATCCACTAGATTTAGACTTTTGAAAAGTTCTAATCTTTTCTCATATATTTAACAGCAATGATAGTAAAAATTGAATTCAATATCTAGAATACATATATAGCGCCGGTGACAATGGTGATTGGTGATTTACCTATAAACTAGTTGCAGCAAACCAGGAAGAACCAAAATCAACATAGTTGCTCCAGTGTGAATTTCTATAACGACAATTTCTAGAATACATAAATAGCACCGGTGACAATGTTGTGTATGCCAGTGGATCTTAATGTTGTGCCTAGTTTAGGTCACTGGCTAGTGTCAAGGCTAATAGTAATACTCTTGGTACATACGTGCCTAGGTCTCCCATTGCACCATTCAGCTCTGTGCATTTTGATGGCTTAATTTATAAAAAAATTCTAATCTATTTGAATTGTTGCAGAATTACTCTAAACTGACGTTCGCCTTCCTAGCACTTTAAACTGAAAAGTTTATATTAATATCATTCTAAATCTAAATTCTGCTAGGATTTTAAATAAAAAAATATTAATGTGGATTCTACAGAACTGTTGTTGGGTTAACTTAACCCAACCTATCAAAATGCACCATTTTGATAAGACGCACCGCTTTTAATACCAAAATGCACTGTTTTGTTTTCATTCACCATTCTTCTCCTTCTTCTTTCTTCCGTTCCAGGAACACACAGTGATGGGTTCTTCTCCTTCTTCTTCTTTCTTCCATTCCAGGAACATATAGTTGATTAATAAATGAGATTTTGAAAAGCTACGAACGATTCAAACAGTCAATTGACAAAAGATGAATAGAGGGGAAGGATTAATATTCGATTTGCAAAAGTTGCAATTCACCATCCCTAATCTTTTGAAGAAGTTAACTTGAAATCATATTATGTTAGGGATTTGGGCTAGTGCCACTCGCATTATCGCAAAGGAAGAAGGAGAAGGAAGAAAAGAGGTAGAGAGGAGAGTCACGTTAGGTATTAGAGATTTAACTAAAACATTGCATTTTAACACATTGGATTAAGTTAACCCAATAGTATTTATGTGAGACTCATTTTAATATTTTTTTTATTCAAAATCCTAGCAAAATTTGCATCTACAGTAATATTAATACAAACTTTTTAATTTGAAGTGTGACGAAAGTCAATTTAGAGCATAAGTCAGAATTTTTTTATAGGTTAAACTCATTTTGATTAAAAGATCAAATTTTGTCTTCATTTATTAATTATATACGATCGGGATTTAGAAGTGGTGTTTCAGTTTGGTTTTGGATTTCAAGGGTATAAAAAATTGGTGACAAATGAATGCAATTCAAGCCCGTATTTGCAATATCGAAAACAGGGTAGAGCAAAATGCCTCAAGAGTACAAGAAGCAACACCTTAAGTATGAAAAAACAATTGAGCTAGACGCTACATTTCCAGAGTAGAGCAAAATCAAAGAAATGTTAAAAGAAGCATGGATATGGTCTACTAGAAGGAAAAACAATTCAAATTAGCACTTGATAAAAACTCCAAAGTCAACTTTCACTACTAGACCATGACAGCAAGCTGCATGAACCACTAACAAAGAATTATATATGTCCTTTAAGGATCACAATTTCAATCTCATTAAAAATCATTTTAGGATTTCCCAATAGGTACAAATAGAGAGGAAAACGAAAATACTAATTTGGTGGTAAATCTATCAAAGGATTGTTGACATTTCAATGACTCTAGTTGCAATGTTCATCTACTTCAACATCTTAGCATCTTCAAGACATCAGTTGTAAATAGTGTCATCGACGGCAAGTCAAGTACTCACCTAGACATCCGATCAGTACAAGCTGCAGCTTAAGCACCTCACTCTAGATACAATAGAGGCAACTTCAGCCAAGCCCTGCCTAGAGGAGCACCAGTATAGAGGCACATAGCAACTTCTAGGACGAAAGGCATTCAAGTTTTACAAAGACAAATACAAAATCGAACACATTAGAGGCAGATTAGACGGATAAGAAGAGAAAAGTGAATATAACATGGTATGATCCGTGACAGAAACTTAAGTAGAATAATTAAAGACTTTGGCTCTTTCCTGTTCAATAGTTTGTATAACTAACTTGATGTTCTCTGTCTAAACAGAATGCAAATACACTATGTATGAAGTGTTTATGAGTGAGAAAAGAAAGGATTAAATTAAATCCATAGGATAGGAAAAGAAAGTATAATGGTATAGAAGAAGGCTAATGCAAAAAAATAAAATTCGCAGGACAATGACACCCAAAAAGCTTCATGGAACTTTAATAACAAAGACAATAACAATTCCCAAACAGTAGAAAAAGTGTTTGATTCACAGCAATCGTTGATTCACCTAAACCTTAAAAGGTAAATTACATACACTTAATGAAGAAACCTTTTAACTAGCATCACATTTTACCAACACAACTGATTTATGGCAAAAACTACTCCGAACTATAAGGAAATTGAGATTTGTGAATGATCATATTACAGAAAGAACTTCCTTCAATGTTGTGGAGGTAAAGAGAAAAAAGAAAAAGATCGCGTAATCCATAAAGAGGAACACACAGAAGAACTAGAATGGCGGGCTTCTTTGAGTGCTGAGAATGATGATGAAAATTTCAATAATAAATTTTCAAAACCATAAAACAAATATCTTAAGAATAAATTAAAACTCAAAAACTGAACTGCACAAACTTGAAAAAAACAATATTACTTCTAATAATTTGCACGAAAGAAAAGGGGGGTTGTTGATTTATCATCCATAGAAATTCAAAATTCGGAGAGATTACAGAGCGTTAGAAGTACCGGTGGAGCGGGAAGCATAAGAGGAATTTCGGGTTGAGTCACATAAAGAAATTCAAAATCAAATAAATACCCTCTATGTGAAAGTTAAATTGATCGATTTAAAGAAGACTGAAATTTTAAATAATAAAATGAAGCATCATCTATGTGATTTGGAATTAAGCATCATTAATTTAAAATTAATTATTCTCTAATTCATAATCTATCAGCACATATTAATTTATGATCGGACTCAAGGACTAGCCCAATAGTGATGGGCTCGTACAGGTCCAGTCTTGGTTTTAATTGGATTTCTTTTTTTTTTTTTTAACGGTTTTTGCATAAATCTTTCTTGTTATTGGGATATAAAATCTTTAAATATGAGATGAGATGTCTCTTTAAGGACCGTAGGATCCAGTAGTTAGTTTACCCCCAACAGCCAGCAAAAGGATTATGGAAGAAATAGTAAAATTTTCAACATAGTTAGCAACAATATCCAATTTTAGCATATTGTTAAGATGTGAAAGGAGCTAGATGTGTTGACAAATCTTTATGTCCATTAAAACAGTCTTCATCTCTCACATAACAAATAACTGGTCACATTTACTCTAAATTGAGAAAATCTCGATCGTCTTTGCAATGCTTGTCCGAGTAATTAACATTCACTTTTGGCAGAACTTTGCTCACTGCCACAAGATCAAATTTTTGCTTTCAAAGCCAGCATATACAAATAACACATTTCTGTTCTGATGTAGTTACATCCATTGTTCATAAATAATTAACTTTCCATCAAAACCACTTCCCTTACTCCTGTTTCTCTAAATCCAAACAAAAGAAAAAAGAAAAAAAGAATTGCAAAGAGAGAATCAAAATTACATTCCAAAAAAAAAAAAAAAGGAAAAAAAGAGTGTTCATGTTAAACAGTATCTGATGAAGAGAGAGATTGACATTCTTCCATTCTTTACTACTGTCACTGCCATTTGCTTCTTCACAACACAATACCTCTTTCTTTCTACAAATGCAGCAACATATAATAAGCAAAGCAGAAGAAAGCCTTTGCATATTGAGGACAAAGTTGATTCAATAAATGATTATGTAACCTTAAGTTCCAAGTCATCTGTTTCTCTTAAGTTTGACAACCCAAGACTTGACAGTGCCTATATTGCTCTCCAAAAATGGAAACGATCAATCATCTCTGATCCCAAGAACCTAACCGCCAACTGGGTAGGATTTGATGTGTGCAACTACACAGGCATCTTCTGCTGGGCTGCTCCTGACGAGCCATCTATTCAGACAGTAGCAGGGATTGATCTAAATCATGGAGACATTGCTGGCAACTTAGTTCACGAACTAGGATACCTTACAGACATTGCACTATTACACCTCAATTCAAACAGATTCTGTGGAAAAATTCCAAGAAGTTTCAAGAAACTGAAGCTTCTTCATGAGCTGGATTTAAGTAACAATCGTTTTGCAGGACGCTTTCCTGATGTAGTTCTTGAAATGCCAGAGCTCAAGTATCTTGATCTTCGGTTCAATGAGTTCGAAGGTAATGTTCCAAGGGAGCTATTTGACAAAAATCTGGATGCAATACTTTTGAACCATAACAGGTTGGCTTTTGAATTGCCCGATAATTTTGGAAATTCACCAGCTTCCATCATTGTTCTTGCAAATAATGATTTCCATGGATGCCTGCCAACAAGTTTGCCAAAAATGTCAAAGACTTTAAATGAGTTGGTCTTGATGAACAATAACTTGCATTCATGTTTGCCGAAGGAGATTGGGTTGCTTAAGAATTTGCAACTTTTTGATGCAACTAATAACAAGCTGGTCGGAGAGTTGCCCGAGGAAATTGGAGAATTAATACGTTTGGAACAACTAGACGTGTCTCATAATATGCTGAAAGGCACTATTCCTAAGAGAGTATGCTCACTGCCAAAGTTGCAAAATTTTACTTTTAATTATAACTACATCACTGGTGAGCCTCCTACGTGCTTGATGCTGGAAGATTTTGACGATACCAGGAATTGTCTAAGGGGTAGGCCAATGCAGAGATCTGTTTTGCAATGTAAAACGGTTTTGTCTAGACAAATTAATTGTGAGGCTTTTAATTGTAACAAGTCTTGCCCTTCACCAAAATTACCACTGCCTTCTCCACCAACTTATTCACCTCCTCCACCATTACCCCCTTCTAATTTGCCACCTCCCCTACCCCCACCTTCCTCCCCCCATCCTCCACAACCACCTGTTTCTTCACCTCCACCACCATCACCTTCTCTCTCTCCACCAGTTTATTCATCTCCCCCACCATTGCTTTCCCCTCATCCTCCAGCATCACCTATTCATTCACCCCCACCAGCATCACCTTTTCTTCCTCCACCAGTTCATTTACCTCCACCTCCACCCCCACATTTTCCTCCTCCACCTATAAAGTTCTCACCTCCTCCACCGAGTCCTTACATCAAATCCCCACCTCCACTACCTCCTAAGTCCCCACCACCACCCCCACCAAGTCCATCTCTGCCCAGGCAGTCCCCTCCACCACCTCCAAAGTCCCCACTACCCCTACCAAGTCCACCTCCGCCCATGCAGTCTCCTCCACCACCTGTACAGTCCCCAGCACCCCCACCAAGTGCCCCTTCACCCATGCAGTCTCCTCCACCACCTGTAAAATCCCCACCGAGTTCACCTCCGCCTATCCTATCGCCTCCACCTGTACATTCTCCTCCACTGCCTCCAAAGTTCCCACCATCCCCACCAAGTCCACCTCCTCCTATGCAGTCTCCTCCACCACCACCCACTTATCAACCACCGCCACCGCCACCGCCTTCACATATAGAACCTCCTCTCCCTGCATCACCTCCACCCCAGGAACAACTGCCACCACCGCCACCACCTTCACATACAGAACCTCCTCTCCTTCCATCACCTCCACCCCAAGAACAACTGCCGCCGCCGCCACCACCACCACCAGCTCCAATATATGATGGCCCATTGCCACCAATCATTGGCACACCATATCCATCTCCACCACCACCACCATACTTTTACTAACTTTACCTTTTCACCATCCCTGAGAAGCAAAGCATTTGATACGACATTATTGTAACAATCTACTTATGGAAGAATTCAAGATGAAAATACAAATGAAGAGAGAAGAAAATATAAGGAAAGAGGGGGGTTTTCAGGAGAAAGCACGAATTTTCACGCTTGCTTTCAAGTTAATAAGATGAAGATGTATAATTGAGCAAGTAGGTTGCAGGGGTTGTAACTACTGAGATGAGATTCATATTGGCTATGTTTTTAACGGGAATATCAAATTTCATGCCACAATTGGTTTTGCACCGCACTTTTTTTCATTGCTTTTTCCTACATGCCGCCTATCATTTCATGTGTTCATTAACTTCTGATTCTAATTAGGATTTGAACAAGGATTCTGCATGTTAGCCATTAAATCTCTCCATAACTAGACAGTTGATTTGTCAAATTCCCTCACTCCTTTAGTTGAATTAAGGATTTCTTTTTTTCTTTTTTTAACTCAGACAGCTTGAACTAATTGGATTATAGATAATTAAATTTTTCAGAGGCAGATGCTTTAAAAATTTCTAATCTAATGACAAAATGCAAAGTGTGCTTTTCTTGCTAAAAAGAATCTTGCAGGTTTGCATTAAAGCAAAATAATAATAATAATAATAATAAATAAATGAATAAAGATACATGGTGATAGATAGATTTGGTCAATGACCTCACAACAGCTTTTTATTGTTTCTTTCTCATCACCATTAGAAATGATGAGTATCAGAGCATTCACTGTATTGTTATTATTGCTTAAAGGCAGCCTCCACTTCTAGATTTTTCAGTGATTGAAATTTTTTTCCCCTATTTCTGCTATTTCTGGATAAAAGGAATTATAGATCTACTCCGCCTCCAAATATAAAAATAAGAATGTATGCATGGAATAATTTCACTCACTAAATGGGCATGTGAAAGGATTCAGACACTTTCAAATTTATCATGTGTCAGCTTTCTCAGTTGACTAATCTTCTTCCTTTGGCTTCTTAGCTTATTTTTCTTATTCTTCTTTTTCTAGGGTACACAAGTCTTTAGGCAGGTATTCTACTTTTTTCCAGGGTACACAAGTCTTGTTCGACTTCTATCCTCCTCAGGATTGGTAGGCAGGGATTGGAAAGAGAAGGATGGGGTACCCTTAATACAACTGGGGGACAAAATGGTACTTTTTTTTATTAAAAGGATACTAGAAACAAGCTAAAGACAAGTAAACTATATGCCATGTAAAAACCAGTGGATGCTGAAACCTGGATAACTTAACAAGAAATTTTAACAAAGCGAGATTCTACGTGCCGCTTGCTCTTCCACCATTTTAACCGATTCACTTCTAGATAATCATCTTATTCTTTTGATTTGTCCAACAAGAACACTGTGCCTTGGACCCTAAAGGCAAGTTATCTGCAATGCACTTCCATATGAATGAGATATGAACCCGTTATAAACAACCTTTAATATATTTTTTTAGTGTGCTCACCTTTTTCTCAGTCACAGGCAAATAGACAACTATGGACCTAGCCACAAGCAGAGTTAAAAAATTTCAGTTTGAAGGATCAACAGAGTCGCATCATTTTATAGGTAACGAATAATTCAGTGACCAAACTTATCAAGTGTTCAAGAAAACTAAACAGGTTCAACAGCTTACCTCAGGGAAGTCAGAGAATTCTAATATCAAACTCTTCTTTTTTCTTGTTTCCCCTCTAGGCCCCAGCCAAGGATACCACAAGCTAAGACGTGGAAAGAGAAATTAGAACATTTTAAAATATACAATGTACCCTCGCTGGTGAAGTCTCCAATTTCCATACACACAGGGCATCGAACCGTATGATTTCGTACGAAGCCAAGCTGCCAGTAGATCAAGGAACAAATATTCCAAGTCTCATTTAAAAACTGCTTGTATAACTCAAGAGCTTGAGGCTGAATTAGAGAACCCAATCAACTTTTTAAGGCCTAATCAAAGAAAATGGAAAAAGCAGATTCTCTCCCATTTGAGGGTTCGCGTCAGGAGGTAAAGGCTGGAGCAAACCATTACTAGACAAGTCTTCCAAGGCTTTTATATCCTGTTGCAAACGGGTTGCAAGCAAAATTGTATGCTCAAGAACTACCGGATCATCAGGGGGATTCTGAAGAAGGGTAAGCAAGGCCTGCCTATAGACTTGAGTTGCCAGTAATGGCCTTGCAACCTGCCGATTTTTACATATAATTGCCACCTTGATGACATGCTTACAGAGATTTCCCAGTCTTGACCAGGGACAATCGCAGAGGGAGAATTCTGTACCAGGATTCCAAATCGCATGTGCCAAACTTCTGTCAGTTTGAGAGATGACTTTTGCAAGTTGGAGATTTTGCTCATCCAACATCACATCAACATCAGAAATGTGAAGTGCCTGATACCAAGCATTAGATAAGAAAGCCTCATCCCTTAAACTTGCAAAATAACCACTTTCTAAACTGTATTGATCTAACCAATATAAGGAGTGAAATGCAGTCGTCAAAGTGTGGATTAACCAGTCAATTCTTGTCCAGGAATTAGAATTAGCATGTTGCTCATCAAAAAGCTTGGATTTCAACCTTATGTGATAGGATTCAATTGCAGCCACGGGCTCTGTACCAGCCACAGGGAGAGACCTTATGCCATTAATCCACAGCTCTGCATAAGATGAGTCAACTCAAGATCCAAATTACAAAATTGTTGCTAAAATTTCCATTTCTCATTTCTGAAGTCCATCCCTATCTATCAATATAGTTCTCAAAACAACAATTAGAGCAGTTGTTACGTGAATGAATTTCATGTATAGTCAGAATAAAGAAGAGAGTACATTAGGCTCTCAACCTAAGAAAATGCGAGTAAGGACCAGGCAAGTTGACATTAATGTTCTATGCAAAAGTGTAAGAGATGAACTTATGTATAATCAAGAGTTGTTTCTAGTCTTTTTTTTATTGGAAGGTTTTTAATTACATTTCAGATAGTTGTAGTGAATTGTTTATTAGTCCAACGAAACAAGACATGGATATTGAATACAACCCCCAAGAAATTATAACTTTCTTTCACTTGAATATTGTAATAGGAAAAAATTTTCCGTTAGCTATAACTGTTATTTTTTGTATCTCACCACATGCGTTTAATTGTTCTGGAACGTTTCAATTCATTTGGTTTTTCCTTACCTTACTTTATATATGAAATATGTCCTAATAACAAACAATTGCACTAAACAGATTTCATCAGTGTAATGTTAAACAACTGGTAAGTACATCAGGAGATCTCGTATATTTTGTCATATTCCAGAACACATTTGAAAATAATGACATCGAAAAAATTATCAAATGCAATATTTCAAATTAGGTCTCAATATATTGCAGTTGCTAAGAATTTAAGACCAAGATCATAATATGTATCACAATATGATCCTAATAATGACCATTAGAGAAATAATTTCATGATGAAGATTATGTATAAAGGATAACCTATTTCAGAATTTTATGTAAACAGCTTAGACTAAATATGGTATTCATGCTGCCTACCGCATAATGCGGCATAGTGGGAAAATAAAGAAACTACAAAGAATCAATAGAAATCGTTTTCAAGTTGAAAGACAGTACCAGAAACAGATGTGTAAAGAAAAAGTTTCTCCAACCAAAGAAAGGGAAGCTATGTGATACCTAGTTGATAAAATAAAGGATAAATGAAATACACACCTATATATGGTAACCATCTCCTCTTGAAATAATCCATGAAGATATTTTGATCAACATAAACTTGCATGAATTCTTCAACTGCATCAGCACTTGGCCCACTTCTTGTAGAGTACAAAATCCAACCCAAGTGCTTAAACATCTCTCGCTGAACATCAATATTGCAGCATTTCTTCAAAAGGCTCCTTATCCAAGCACGACGAACATGCCAAGTGCATAGTAGCACCCGACAATGGAAAGCCTCTCTGCAAATGTGAATGATTTTTTTATATATCTGTTCCAAAACCAAAGTTAGGAACATGATCATGAAACCAAAAGATTTACCTTATGATAGAGATGTCAATTGAAGGATCATCAACTAGAAAGGCACTGGGCCTCCATCCAGGATCCTTGGTTCGGATCTTTTCAGCTAGAGAACCAAACCATTTATGGGTATCTTGACTAACAAACGAAGAGGCAATGACCCAAGCAACCGGAATTGCATTCCGAGATGAATCAAAAACAAGTAAGGTACACAGAGGATACTGTTAAAAAAATGGGAAATTACTAAATTATTACCAAGCACCGTAAACATGAAGCAGGCTAGCTTTTACATAAGTCAGCATAGTGGGTTTCTAGTCAACTTTAGCCATAATGGTTTCTAAGCCAGATGTCTCGCTAACTGGGTGACCCAGTCCACAGTTCCGAAGTATTTGAAATTCATAAATCATAAAACAATTTGGTGATGAATTCATCATCCTTGAGTAGAAACAGGTTTAGCATGAAAATTCTATGAGTAATTGTTATCACAACTTACCATGTAACTATAAATAACTCCTCAATGCATAGACATATATATCCTCTCCCAAAAAGCACTTTTTCCTAAAAATATTTTGAATTAATTTTGAAAAAATAGAGAGAAAATTCTCTTAGTCTTTACTTATTTTTACATCCTAATCATTGGTCTGTAATTTTTATTTCATAACCTTAGTTGTGATGAATAATTAAAATGATCCCAGAATTGGAAATCACATTACCTTAAGTTTCTTCAACCCAAATGTTGAATGAGAAGCTACAGAACCACTATGTCCATATCGGAGCATATGCTGCAACTGCCAATCTGTCTGTATACCCAGAATAAATGGATTTGTTCCAGAGTTTTCTTGGAAGAAAAATACATGCTTCTGATGACGTTGCACCCACAATTTTACACTACAATCATCATTTGCATGCAATTTGTGCGAAGAATTACGAACAACCCTCTCCATGTTACGAACATCATTCCGAGTAAGAAAATCATCACGGTTGTGGGGGCCACCATGACCCTGCACCACATCTGTGTGATGCTGTATTATATTGTCTAAAGATATCCCAACATAAAGCATAGACATCACTTTCTGGCGCAATTCTTCTGAAATCCTTGGAGCATACATGGCTCTTGTCCCCACAGCATCCAGATCAAGCATCCCATGGCATGGGGCCCCTGTTTTATCCACATGTTTTCTTTGATTATATATGATAAGAGCCAAGAACGGACGGGTGTACAGACGTTTTACAGTAAAATGGCAAAGGCAACCTCTCATCATATGGCGCCTTCCTGGCCTGCTGCCCTTTCCAGTTGCAGGTTTGGCATTAGAGCCATCTCCTATACCAGACTCACTATCTCGGTAGTCTTCAGGTCCATATGAACACCAATATCTGAAAAAAGGATCAAAATAACTACATATTACTCAGGTTACTGAGGATATATCTTTACAGAAAAAGAACTTAATGTTGATAAGTAAAAATTGTTCTCTTCTCAAATACTATGTCATTCAAGCCCAGGATGTAAGGTTGCTGAGCTTCAATGTGAAACAAATATTTGTTCTCCATGACATTGGCCTCAATGATTTGAAGGAGCTCTTGACAAAGTGCATATTCATAAAACCAAAATGAAAAGCATCCTTTTACAATGTTCTTAAAAATAAAAACTGAAAAAGAACAAGTTGCCATCCAAGACCCACTCACAGGATAGTGACCTACAGTGTATATTCAAGATAGCCGTCAACCCTTGGTTTGCTGATGCTCCCTTCAGATCTCTTTCTCCTCGATTCAATGCGGAAGTTAGCAGGGCATTCCACATTTGAAGATTCTCCTTTTACAAAATCATCAACTCTAGAAAAAGGAACAAGAGCAATATCATCACCACCTTGACGACCACCTTCTATTTTCACCCACTTAATCTGTGATGCGGAAAACTCTGCACAAGGAGGATCTTGCACTGGAAGATTAAGGATATCCTCCATTCTTGGCATCTGCAATTGAAGATGAAAGACAGGAGAATGCGGTAACGCCAACAGATCCAATGCAAGTAAAGGATCATGGAATCTTGCATTCACCAGTTGGGTTTATATAAACACTAGTTTTAACTGAAATCCTAATAAAATACTAAGAATAGGCATGCACATTGTTTAGAATTTCAATAAATAGATAAAGGACCACAGAGGCAAAGTATTTATGATCAGCATCATTTCATTTATTTTTTATACAAATTCTACTGTCGTTACAAGCACTTAGACCAGAATAAAAACATGATACAAGTCTCTCAAATGTTGAAATTGGCACAGTGAAACTCAACTTTTAATAGATTGGGTAAAACTGAAGTTTGATATCACACAGCAGAAATAGCGAGTCAATACTAAAGGAATAAACACAAAACTAAAGCAACTAACACAAAGAATATAGGATACAGAGACAACTGAACATGACAATTGAAGATACAAAAATCAACAAAAAAGAAAAGATCCATAGTCAACAATGTTATTGTATTTCTGCCAGAAGTGCATTATATTTCTTAATATATATAAGAGAGGGGAAGAGGGACAAAAATTACAAACAGGAGGGCAACTGATCCTCATACAAGAAAGGGAAAATATGCAATTATGAATTCAATACTATACAAAAGATCTCTCCAATCCCTTTGCATATCATAGAAGTGCATATTAATAACTATAGAACGCTTAACTGCTGGCATATCTCACCTTATATCCGCATTTAGGCTTCATTTGGCTAGCTTTATTTTATTTTATTTTATTTTATTTCACCATTTGAGAAGTAAAAATAAAAAAAAAAGTAATATTTAGCTTAATTTAAAAAATAATATATAAAACCAAGAAATTTTTCACATTTGATAAAATTGAAAAGCGAAAATGCACTTCTTGTTGTAATCTCCCTTTTCTTTTCTCATGTGAAACAAGACTTTTATATTTATTACATTCTTACATTGCATTTATGTTCTCTTTTAGTAAATCAAAATTTGTAAAAAGTTATCTTCAGGAATCAAAAATAAAAAAACAAGAAGGCCAAACCAAACAATGCCTCAAAATCTCCAACTTGATCCCAGCGTTTTCGAACAAGAATAAAATAAAGTGAACATCAATTTAAAAATTGAGCAAGAATATAGATTTCTAAGAAAACAAATAATGCAAGCTACAGAGAAAGCAAAAAAAATACAGAAAGCTTATATTTTATGAATTTTCAAGTAATATCTAAACAAGAACTACATAATAATACTAAAACTGATGATAAAACAATTACCAAAAAAACTGATAATAAAACCTGCTGAATTAACAATATTTCAACAAAAATTTACCTTGGTTTCATGGCTGCCCTTCATGAAATCTCAGAGAAATGAAGCAGATAATCTAAGGAGCTGCAAGAAAATTGATTGAACAAACTAAATTCAACTTAAAAGAAAAAAATTGAAATGCAAAATCAAGAGCTCCTCAAAAATTAGTTTGAAATCAATAGCGAACAGAACTTTCCTAATGAGGAAAAATTAATAAAAAATGAGAGAAGTTGTAGAAATCAAGAAATGGAAATATACCTAAAGAAATGGAAGAAAGTAAGAGAGAGCGAAGGATAAGATCATAAGAAACCGAAATTGCAATTGAAATTGAAATAAGCAAAGTAGCTCTCTTCGGGAACTCGCTCTCTGCAACTGCAAGCTTGGAAACAGTGATCATGTTGGAGTCCAATTACTCAATTACCAAAATGTTCATTTGTTCGAAATTATCAAAATGCCTAGTTTTGTCTTTTCAGTATGTCGGGGTTATTGTTGGAATTTCATGAAATTAAATTATGTGAAATTTGAAAATGGTTCCGGTAAAAATAAACCATCTAAAATTTTTATGACAAAATTACCCCTCTTTTTACAGAGTGCATTTTAATTTTTTTTTTTTACTTGTTTAACTTGTTAATCTTATAAAAACCATTTAAAAATGAGATTGTTTTTAGGAAAATATAAATCTCATTGTTTGTTGTTAGAGAAAAAAGAAAGGAAAATTTTTTTGAAAAGCAATGAAGGAATTTTACCTTACGTAATTTAAAAAACATGTATAAAAAATTATTCGTTATTTTTTAATATTTGACTCGAAACAATTTTTTTAAATTTTCATTTTTTGTTTTAATACTTTTTTAGGATTTTTTTAACTATTAAGGAGAAAAAAATATTCAAGTAAATATAATTTATTATTAAATTAAATGTAATAATTTTATTAACATTGTTTCGGTTTTGTATATTTATTTTAATAAAAAATAGAAAAACAATTATGTTGCATAAAATAAATATAATTCATATTTATTATTTATTTTTGTAAAGTTACTATTTCAAATGTAGTTCATAAAACAAAAGTAAATTAATTTTCAATTATAATTTTATTCTTTATGTAATTATGGATAATTCGAATTATATGTTTCAAGTTAACACATCAAATATGAAAATTCATTCACAAATAAATTTTATATTTTAAACTCATATTATTATATCAAACGGAGTGTAACTCAAAGTGAAATTAACACAATTGTTTTTATTTTCAAAAATTGACTATGAAGTTTTCAATTTACAATTATATTAATGCATTTTGCCTAAAATAGCCTTTTTTATTAAGAATTGAGTTTTTGAATTATAGTCAAACCAATTATAGAGTGTAAGTTATGATTTGTCTTAGCACTTTGATCATTCTTACCATTTCCACTAAAACTTTTCCACGGGTGTCAATTACCAAACTCATTTATTACAGCGGGTATGCGTAGCAGGTATTTAAGGATTACTATGCTTATATTATTAATTTTTAATTTATTTTTTTTAGTATTATGAAAGAGGGATTCGAATCTATTATCGGGTTATATATGCATTAACCACTAAATTTTGTCTCCATGTGTTAATTCCAAATACAAGAAACTTCTTTGTGCATACAAATGCAATTGATAATGTTCACCAAATAAATTGCTAAACATTATCAATCAAATCGATGTTGGCTTTTATATAAAATCTGACATCGATTGTGATCAAATGTTTTTCCAGGACAGGAACGTTCAACTTTTGCTTAGCAAGCTGTTTTTAAGGTTGATTCAGTTGAATCGTTATAAACATATGAATCAGTTCACCATTTTATTAGGTTTGCACTGATTTGCAACAGTTTTTTTGTCCACCCGACTAAACAATCTAATTTGGACTGAATCATATTTCGATTTCTGATTAAATTGGTTAGACCCACTAATTTAGTTCATTTTTCATAACCATGTGATTAAAATAACAAATTTTAGAAATGAATTTATGCTTTCAACCTTAAAATATATAAGCTCACTGATGGTTAATGAATATTTTTTTACTGTAAATCATAATATTCGGATTCTATTATTAGGGACCATCTAATCCGATTCAGAATTTGATTAAGTCTCCTCGTCGTTTTCTTACATGTGCATTTAGTGAAGAAATGTAACAACCGCACATACACAAAAATTGAAATCCAACAGAGGAATCCCGCGAAAAAAGGAGGACCCATCTAAGAATTTTATTTAAATAACACTTTGGACTGAGCTTAGGGGTTTTAAATAAATTTTTAAATTGAACCAAGTAAAGTGGAGACTGCACTGAATTAATCAATTATTAATAATAATAATAATATTAAAAGAATTGATCTAAGATTATATAATGTAAAAAAATTTTGACAAAAAAATAGAACATAGATAGGAATTCTTTTTTCAAAGGCAAATCTTCTTTATACATAAAAACGACAAAGCTAATTTATAATATAAACTTATAGATTAATTGCAATAAACTATTAACTTAATTGAAAACTTGTAACAAATCAATTTTTTTAATTACAATAAAAATCCAATTTATAATATTGACCAAATCAAATTACAAATATCTTACATTCATAATCCAAGAACTCCCTATCTTTTCTTTCAACTTCTTAATATCAAAATCAAGTAAATAAAAAAAATTAATTATTTCAAGACAACAGTCACACAAACAATTAAAACTAACTTTTATTGATAAGGACAAAATAGATTAAAGCTTACATTATTAATAATAAAAAAACCGGTGCATGTCTGTTTGTTTAGTTTTTTTTTTTTTTCAAAAAATCGAATTCTAAGTTTTAATATTTTCAAACCGAATTAGATAACAAATTGAACCGGAAGAGACACGTGTTAAAGAAAGTGGTTTTAGTTTGTAAATCAAATTTCATCTCCAATCCAATTTCTTTTCAGTTTAGGACCAGTAGGCCCTTCTTCCCCGAGAACTTCATCCGGTAGGCTATTGATAATCTTTCTAAACGCAGATCTGAATTTTCCGGGCAATATTTTCTCAACCTTTTTTAGCTCATCGGCAATGTCGTAAGTAATATTGGGTCCCCATTTCCTGAAGTAGTTGAGCCATGGTGGTTCAACGACAGTCGTGCCTAGATACTCAGCTGCAACAATGGAGAATCTTGCTCCAGTGTCCAATACCATTTTGCTTTTAGAAGTATCATTCCTTATTCCTATTCCATTGCTCCCTTGTAAGACCAGACCTTGTTTTGAGTACATGGCATGTCCATGCAATGATGCGTAGCCTATAGGTTTGTTGCCATTTTCAAACTCAAGCTCCGAGGCATCGAACCAAGACCCTCCACTGTGTTGCGAGAAGAAAACTCCCTGCAACTCTCCATTAAAATTGCTGACCCTTAATGTCACATGCTCCCAATCACCAACGTGTTCACCTATCCTTCCTAAAGGAAGATTGATGAACTCAACTTTAGCCTTGGCAGGACCATTAAAAGGACAAAATATCCACACAGCTATGTCTGTGAAGGTTGCTCCCAACATTGGTTTGATGTGTAAATAAACCTCCGTTTCTTGTAAATCTCCTTTCTTGACTCTCTCTTTGGCCCTTTCATCCACAGGAAGGTCCAGCCAGTAAGAACCATCATTTGAACCTCCTTGGGGAAGGTTCGAGCCTGTGGCTTCAATGGGCACGGGATTGGATTCTTCTCCCTTTTTATATAGCAATGCCCCATTGTTGAAGTACCAACTTACTGAAGATGAAAGATACTCTTCATCTGGATGGAAATATATCCAGGGAGAGTATGCTTTGAAAATTGCTTGGATTTGATTTAAATTAGGCATGCAAGATAAATTATGGGAGCTAACGTTCTTCAAGCAAGAAACATGAGAAATCGGAGTAGCATTGCCGTTTTGGGCAAGAAATGTGCCCACACTGACACCCATAGCCTGCGTTCCTCTATTGCTGGGTCTCAAACTGAAAACATTAAACCCATTTGGATCGCTTTGTTTTCCTATTCCCCATATCCAAGAGTCAATCTCACATTGGTCTGTGAAGTCTGACCGAACGCAGCGTATTTTTTCGAGGGAAGGCTTCTCAGGAACATTGGTTACAACAAGGCCGACAGATGTGTAACCATTAGGGGCAGTGGGTAACCAGATGTAGCCAATGCCATCTTGCTTCATTTTCAGAGACTCAGAGCTCCAAACAAGGGTGTAATCAAGTGGCTTCTTTAAAGTTTCCTGAGCAGTTTCTTCATCTTTCCCTGCAAGAACCCACCCATAAAGTGATCTGTTGTTGGGTTGTCCATAGGAACCCAACATAAAGAATCCTTGTGGGGTTTCTGAGGGTTCAAAGAAAGAAGCACCAAGGTTATCTGGTCCACCTTCATGAGTTGCCCAAACTTTTTTCAGGGATGAAATCTGACATACTCTCAATCCACCAAGGTCAATGCTTCCATTTCCAAACCCATCTCCTGTATATATGTATACATATATTAGTTAATACACATGCAGAGTTCACTGATGAAAAATAAACAATAGATATCGCAAAGAGAGATATGAAGGGAAGCAAGAAATTTGAAGGTACCTGGTGGCCATGTTGGCAATGGAGAAGGAAGCTTGAAGGAAGTTTCTATGGGCAAAGATTTTCTTTTCGAAGATGGAGAAAAGGAAAGAAAGTTGCCCATTTCTATTGCTATTGCTGAGGAGCTAGCAATATAAAGTATAAAGAAAGCTTGAAAGAAGAGGAGAATATAAAAGTAGAAGAAACCTGCAGGCTAGCTAACAGTATATTCTGTTATTGGTACCAATTGGTGCCTTTTTCTTAACGAAAATATGAAAAGCCATGCCAATATATATAAAGGAGCAGCCAATTAATATGTCGTGCAAGCCAACCCATCCGTATGATTTTTATATATCCTAAGCTTAAACACCTCGTTCAACTTATCTTTTACAACAAGAAGCTTTCTGGCTTTTTGCATATAATGTACAAACAAATAATAATAATAATAAATATTAGAAAAAATATTTCAATATTGGACACATGATAATGCATATAAATTTAGGTCGGTGGATGATATCTTCATCGTTAAAAATTTGATCAGTGAAAAAATACTTATAAAAATATCTAAAATGAAATTAGTTTCGTATAAAAAATGTATAAAAATACTCACGAGAACTTAAAAAACTCGAAATAGATAGTTTGAGAAAATAGATGAATGTTTAACACGTATACAAAGAATACCATAAGGAAAAACCATTGAGAAAGAACATATAGAAGTAATCGGACGAATATAAAACTCTTTGAGATAATCAAACAAGAAAATGTTTTTGTCCCAGAGGGAATGAAATCACTTGAATGTTTTCTTTTTATATATATGTCTTTTTCAATTTGTCAGACATACGTATATTTTTCATATTAATATATATTAATTAATTTTTTATATGGAGCCTTACGTCATATTATGATTCTATCCAGTTCAGCACTGGTGATTAGCGAATAAGTATTAGTATTTTCAGTAATTAATTATTGCTGATTAATGGTTAATTATTGAAAAACAAAACCATGTGGTTGTTGGTGACACGACATGTGATGTTTTTGTTATAAAAAATACTATTAAATTAAACAATTTGTATATATTATCGTATTATCATAGGAAGTTTCATAAATCAATCAAGGTGGTTGAACCGGCATAAACGCAGACCTAATCTAGAGGCACATAATGCCATAGGATGCCTTTCCAATGTAATAAAAAATTTTTACAAAACCATAATCAATCAAGGCATCAACCTATTCAACAATGGATTCACATCAAGGTGGAACTCTCTTTGGATCACCAAATTAGTGGAAACAACAATGTGCTTCGATTTGTAGTTGGTACAGCAGTGCAGAGAAAGGCAGTGATTGTTACCATGCTTGACAATATGGCTAACAATAAATTTTTTGGGGCAATTTTCCCAAATGGCGTAAAAAGGAAAAAAGGACCCGAAACGGTGTGTACTTGACTTTTCAATGCCACATGGTAGATTGCATGTACATGGATGCGGGGTACGTAACGCAATGCTATAAGAACAAATGATACTGTAATTTTAAATAAAAAATAGAATGATGAAGTGTTCAGGACATATCGTACTAAATAAGTATAATTTATTAATAATTTAAATAAATAAATAATTATTTATGATAAATTCGCAACTTTTAATTTCAATATAATTAATTAAGTTTTCAAAATTAACATTACTGTTTCTAGCTTATTTAGAGAAAAAAATGACATTTTAAAAAATTCTGACATATTTAAAAGAAATCAAATTAATCCCTGAAACATTTCATATTTTAATTTTCAAATTATGTCCTAAATATTTTCAGAAATCTCCTTAAAATATTTAAAATTAATAAAATAAAATAAATAATATGACAGTTTGTAAAGTATTGGACAAGTGTCCGAAAAGTACAATACGAATACCTTGAACCGCTTATGTATCCGTCTGAAAACAATATTTATCATTTAATTAAAATTTTTATACCACATCAATACGCTTTTTATTTTTTGGTCTGGTCAGAAAAAGATTCTCTCTCCACAAATATTTCAGTTCAACTTTCGAATTAGTTATTGTAAAGCTTATGGTTTCAGTAATTACTTCGATTTGTATTTGTGCAGGGTGACGGCCCTGGAAGATCAGCAGAAATGGAGGGATCTATTCGGAGTTGCCAAAACCCAATGACAGAATGTTATGCTATACAGTGAAAAATTAGTATAAATTGCTCAATCACAATATATTTTGTGTACAGTTAATTAAACTTGCTAAGCTCTGAAACATGTTTAATATGTTTTCACCTTAAATTATTGAAGAGGCTACAAACACTCTTTAAATCAGTGTTTACAAATTCAAATTTTATATTTAATTTGGTATAAATAAATATTAATATTTAAGCTTGTGATCCTGATTTTTCATCAGAATCACCTTTAATCCCATCTCCTGCAATTTTCTTCCAGAACCAATGGTTTTGAAAGAGAAGATATACCTCTTCTATTGGTACTTGCTTTGTTTCTGGTAAGAGGAAGAAGATGAAAGCACTGATGATCAACATCAATCCGGCAAACAGCAAGAATATCCCACATCGAAGGTGACAGAGAGAGACAAGGAAGCATTGAGCCATCAAAGCAGTGAAAATCATATTACCACAGACAACTATACTTTGTCCAGCTGATCTTGTCTCTAATGGAAAGAGTTCACTTGGTACTAGCCAACCCAGTGGACCCCAAGACCTTTCAAAAGCAAACACAAATAAGTCCTTTTGGGAGGGTTTGTCCTTGTCCTTGTCCTTACTTGAGGGCTAAAGTTATACCTGTAGCTACCTGCAAATCAAGAAAATGCACATTCAAAGCCCAGAAGATATGCATGCAAACTCGAACAAAAGATTTTGAGTAGTAAGTTTAAGGTAGCTTGAGTATGACGGTAAAAGTTACTGACCTTGTGACTTGGAGGTCGTCAAACAGTTTCTCTACAAACCATGGGAAGTCTTCATAATACTTCATCTCCAGAACCCAAAAAATGTGGTATGTTTTTACCATGTGCTATTTTTTCTTTTCTCATATCAATGTTCTTCTCTCTTTAAGTAGGGGATTTTAACAAATTGCAGTCAATATCAAAATAAAGACAAAAAAATAAAATAAATAAACAAAGAAAAGAGAGTGCCAGTGTGCAAATTGCAATTTACCATATAGACGAACATTTAAAAACCAGCTTCGAGTAAGAAAGCTCTTCTGCCAAATTTATCTACAAAAGCCATTGACATAAGAGCACCAAGAACCAAGGCTCCAATTGTTATAACGGATAAATATAGAGATGCACCAGAGCCAAAACCCAAGCTTTCAAAAAACACAGGACCATAGAACATATAATAATCTGATGGTCCTTTCGAAAAAAAAAGAAAGAATAATCCTTAATACTTGAAATTTTTGTCGTCTATTGTTGTTGACATAAAAGAAAATTTAGATAATACCTTTGGCACTGTTCCTACTTCCTAAACCAGGGACTCATGCTTGCGTTTTAGAATGTAGCGTAATAAAATGCACATTTTTATTAATTCTTTCTTCACACAACTCATAAATCCTGAGTTATGTACATCTATATTCTAATATAATATTTATGACAATTTTCTAAGCTTAAGAAGCAAATGCACAACAATCCCACACACAAATCCAAGTGCAGCACTTGAACCCACAAGAGAAACTGCAGTGCATATAAGCATCACAAAAGATTCCTCCTTTGTCTTCATATCTCTTGAAGCCATAGCCAACTCTACTCCAGCAAACAATAATAGCACCCCTAAAACTCCTACAGGAAATTGGTTCAATATCATCACCAAAGAACTTCCTAAAATCAAAGCCAATACCATTTTAGCTGCACCAAGAAGAACTACACACCCACCACTCCTGCCTCCAAATTTGTACTGACCAGCTAACCCACCTGCCCCATGGCAACATGGCATAGCCCCAAACCAACAGCCCACTAAATTCATTAACCCTACAGTCACGGAAACTGATGTAGCCGAAAAATCCTTTCCAGGAAAAAGATCAGATGATAATTTACAAACGGCAATAACAGAGTTTAGTATTGATAAAGGAAGCTGAGGAATTGTGCCCTTAATGAACCCTGATTTCCATGAATGCTTTGGAATTTTCACTATTTCAATAGAAGATGGGCCTATTTTAATATCTTTCACCACTTCACGCTTTCTTATAAATGTCAAAACCACACCTAACAAAAACACCATAAAAGCAGAAGGAAGGGACGCAGTAAATTTCTTTAGTCTTCTTCTCTTAGGCATTTCCTCAGACACCAAATTGTCTTCATTACTCTCTCTTCTTTCTTCTCTCTCTTCACCCGAGCCATTCACTATAATAATAAAGCAAGCACAAATAATAGCCAAAACCAACCCATCCAATCCCAACCAATGCCTATCTCCGTTAGACTTAGATTTTGAAAAGTTTTGAACTTTTCTAATATATTTAACAGCAGTCATAGCAAATGATAACCCTTGTGAAAGCTGAATTCCTCTAACAACAGACAGTGGAATTACCCTATAAACCAGTTGCATTAAACCAGTAACACCCAAAATCAATAGAATTCCTCCAGTGCAAATTCCTGCAGCCATAATTTCTGGAATACCAAAATTATCAGGATTCGATATAGCCACTGCAGCAATTGATTTCATCGGCTGGACTGGCATGGGCACACCATAAATAGCACCAGTGACAATGTTGTATATGCCAGTGAATATTAATGTTGTGCCTAAGTTTAGATCACTGGCTAGTGTCAAGGCTAATACTATTGGTATATAAGTGCCTAGGTCTCCCATTGCACCATTCAGCTCTGCCCATTTTGATTGAAAGATCAAATTTTGCCTCAGAATATGAATTATATGTGATGGAGATTTGGAGGTGGGTGTTTCAGTTTGGTTTTGGCTCTGTACGGCATTAGAAATAGGTATTTGATGGCTTTGGGACTCCATTGCATGTCTCTGCGTTGTGAAGAAAATGAAGGAATGTGCTTCTCTTTATATTTGCAAACTTAGAAGTGATGGACCTTAAAGTAAAAGACTTGATATTTCAATCTGTTAAGATTTCAAATCCAAGTAATTCTTTTTTTTATTTTTAAATATTTTTTATATATTTTTTTTAAAGAGAAATATTTTTTATATATTAAGAAAAATATAATAAAAGGTTGACAGTACATGAATGGTTTTTACTAAAGTTTGATTATATCATTTTTTTTTTAAATTATCTGTATCTAGATTTTATAATGAGAGACTATCTAATCCGGTTTGGAATCTAATTATATTTAAAGTTTCTTTTTATAGATACGATTAGTGAAAATCAAAATCAAGAGTTTTTTTTATATATGCGGTCTATATTCTCAATTGGAACTTAATCCATAAATTTAATTATGCGATTTTAAAAATTATCAATTCATGAATTGAAATCTCAACAGGATTCTAAATTAAAGAAAAAGGAGAAGTTGACTAACCTTTCGCTTAACGAGAGGCCATTTTTGTTTTCTCCCAAAGAATGTGGTGTCAAGCATGTCAGGCATCTTTTCCCATAATTTCAATGAAATTTCCTTACATTTCAATTCAATTTGATTTGATAACCATTCTTTTGTTCACAGATTGAAGTTGTTTTGAGAAATGAATTGAATCTGACAATACATTCAGGTCTGAACCCTTTTTTAAATATTAGAAAAACAAAAATTCTCAAGAAGAGACCTACATCTTATATATATGTAAACTTATTCAAAAACAACTCCAACTGCAAGTAAAAGGGAAAGAAAAAAAAAAAAGTCATATGTCATATCCCAACAATGCATTGGACAAATTTGATTATTATGCCAGAGTTGAAATTCCTTGCTTAAGCTTGAAGCTGGAATTGTAATGCTATTGAGAACACAGCTCGTGCGGTAGAATTCGTATCTTCCATTCCATCAGAGAATTTAAATTCTTAACAGAAAGAGCAAAATTGGAAAAAAAAAAAAACTAATGCAATTTAAAGTTAATGAAGTACAATTTCTTTACTGATGATCTTCCTTTTCAAATTCTAATGAAACCTTAATTGTTTAATCACAGTGGAGAATATAAATGATGATGGTACTCTAATGTCAAAAGAACGATCAATGGATAACGGGGGAACCGTAGGTGACTAAATAATCAGAACAAAATTGTTCTAATGAAGGAAGTCACCGTGGATATACACACACCCCCATTCCCTTTCCTTTTTTTTTTTTTATACAAAAGGGTTTCCTCCCATAGAAGGAAGCGAACTTCGAGCAGAGGGTAATGGAAATGCACTAGAAGATTGCTGAATGATGTTTAGTGAGCTAAAAGGGTCTTCGCTACCAAAACCATTGGCGTCTCCTTGTGGTCTGCTGTGATTGTAAAAAGTTGTGTTAAAATTGAATTTGAGATATTATAATTCTGAATATTTGTGCTTTTCCAAAAGATAGATACTGATCTCAAAGCCAAACAAGCTCATTGCACGTAGAAACTGCTTTAAGAAAAATGGATATGAAGTAAGACAACAGAGGACAAAAATGTTACCTAGAAGATGGTGTGTTCATATGGAGTAGTTGTTGTCCCATGTATGCACCTGGATGTTAGAATTGAAATTAAGCAAATTGGTGGATTAGTTAGAAGAATAGGAAAAGTAAAATTAAATTTACCAGAAGAAGTGGCTGGTCTGAAGGAAGAAGACCACAGAGGCATTACGGATGCATAAGCTGGTGCTTGAGATGCCATGAACCCAGAAGAGTTTGTGTCAATGCTGGAAATAGGCACTAAAGCACCGGTATTGGACGCGTTAGTAACTCCTGCAAACTTCAAAAGCAATAAATGCTTAACGCAAGAGAAACAATAGGCACAAGCGTACTCAAGAAGAGCACTTAGATACAGAAATTAAAAAAAAATACGAGCACATAAATCAATTGTTAAATGTGTGAACAAATAATCTTGGCACTCGCAACTCACCACTTCTAAACCTACACATACCAGAACAAGATGGTTTATTATATATTTAGACTTGAATAGCCTGGCGCGTGCCTAATGGGTATCATGATATATATATATTTTACTTATTGACCTATGTTCCCTTGTTCTCTATTAAACCAGATTACAAAATTGACAAGGCACACGTACACATACAGGGTCAAAAAAAGACAGGCAAAGCAAAGATAAAGGAAAAACATAAAAGTAATTAATGGAAGCCTGAAAAACCAGTCTCAGCGTTGTGCATACTGGTGAAACTTGTAATGAAGTGGTTTCATTGTCAAGATCAAACGGGTTGCTCGATATTGCTTGGTTAGGATACTGTCGTGCAGGCTGCAACAAAAACCAATATTAAATAGATATCAATGTCCGTATGATTTGGAAAAGGATACAAACAAGAACTTATTCCACTTGATCATCTTGGCTTTGTAAGATACCACAGAGTTTGGATAATATTGCATGTTGTATCCTGTGCCATAAGGTAGAGCATTTTGCCAACCAGGAATTGATCCAGGTAATGGCGAATAACAAGCTGTGAAAAGGTCCTGCACAGAATAAACAAAAATTGTCATTATGTTATGATCAGAAACATCTAAGATCAATGAAAGGTAAGACAATTACCATTGGAAGTTCCTTTCTTCCAATAGACTCTGTTGCCAGTGGGACATGCTGAGATTTAATTCCAGATGTGCAGTCTTGGATTATGTTTGCGACATCCTGGGAAGAATGTTGGGCAGCACTAGGATCTTGAGCATTAGGCAAATGCATTGAAGTCTGCGGCTGCATATATTTAAAATATGCACAAATATTAGTGAAATGATATTTGCGTGATCCACAAGTGTTCCTGTGCTAATGTTTATTGAGAAAGGGTATGTAGGCTACAGGGAGCTAAACTTATGGATATCTCCTAAACCCAAAAAAAAAAAGGTGTAATTCACCCTTTTAAAAGATCATATTTTGAAACAAAACAGAGTTGTAAGAGCTCCTGGAACTGTCAATAAAAAATTACAGATTTTTTCAATTTTTCTGATACTTGAAAAATAATGGAAATGTAACCTGGTTATTTAGACCTGCAACTTTTGTAATACTAGTCTGCTGTCCACTAGGTCTACCATCTGCAGCAGGAACTGCAGAAAGCTGATGTTGCTGCACATTGGAGACCCGCAGCCCATTTGGCATCTTAAAAGTGGAATCACCATGAACATCAGGTACAGCTTGTGATGGACTTCCATTAGATGGTTGCAAAGGCAAACTAGTGGCTGATGCTGTAGAATCAAAAGTATCAAGTAGTGATAATGTTTGCTCCACATGCACAGCATCAGGTGCACTGTCTCCAGATGCAGTTGCAGAAACGTCAGAACCACTGGTTAATGCCAGCAACTGCCCAGGAGGCGCAGCTGATGAAACACCACCCACTGGCACATTGCCTCCAGGATCATTTTTAGAAGCCCCATTATTGTCTGGGAAAGTTAACATCAAAAGACCAACACTTGTGAGCATGTGACCTCCAGATGTAGTTGATGGAGAACTGTCATTTTTTGATTCTTCAGATACACTAGCAGCAGGTTCAACAGAGGGAACTGACAACTCCAATAGCAAAAACTCCAACGTATTTGGTTTTGGACCAGGTGGTGCATTCTGCTTGGCAGAGGACTCTTTAGAGTTGCAGTTGCATCCATCACTTGATTGCTGATTTTCCTCTTTTTGTGGCGCTGCCACTGCATTGGAAGAGGTGCAATCAGTATCAAAATCAATCAAATTCTGACTTTTGTCTTCCACTGCCATCACATTAATAGATCCCTTGCTGCCAGAAGATTTAATCATCTGCAATAACAAAAAGTCGTAAGTAAAGCTTTAATTGTCCTTCAAAAAGTTTAGCAATGTACCAAAAGAAAATTTTCACAATAAAAGAACTGGAATTTCATGGTCATGTAGTTAAATGTTTCCGGTTTCACTTCTCAGGGTGAGTGCAGAGTAGACAGGGAGAGATTCATGAAAGTTAAACGAAAAGAGCTTGCAACATAATTGAATTCCAGAATGTTTCATTTTCATCTCAAGAATTTCTGCAATTTTGCTGGCTAGTTTCCACCCTATTGGAAACCAATGGTTACATTCTCAATTAAATAAGATTATAAAATAACATTATACACTCAACAATTGTACATTTAGCAGTTATTGAACCTGATTGTCAGCAGAGCTATCAGCATCTTTTCTGTCGGTTGCTTTAGAATGTTCGCCAACATGAAGAGTTGGAGCATTCTCCCCCAGAATATCTTTAACAGGCCGAACTACTGGGGACCTGGACCGATCCATGTTTTTTTGATAGTCAGGTGACAAGCTTCCATACCTGGATTCTCTATGTGGAAATCTACGGTTATCAGATTGCTTTCCACTTCGAGGCTTTTCATCTCGAATCCTGTCATCGACAATTTCAAAGCGGACAGGACCCTTCTTGAAGCCTCCACTTCTTGAATTTTCTTCGCCATAACAAGGACTTCTTCTTTCATCATAATAATATTTTAAACTTCTGTCATCACTTCTTCCGCCAGGACGAGGACGAGATTGTTCACTCCGTTCATATTTATCCCTATAACTAGGGCTTTTTGATCGAGAGTAATACAAACCAATCTTCCTGCTCTCGTAGGATTCCTCCTTGTCATTCTGTATAAGAGCATAAGAATTATTAGCAAATGCTAAAGGACTTTTAGGTGGTGAGTACTCGAAGTCCATTTATCATTTTGGTTGAATGACTTTTCTCAAGAACACCGTGTTAGATGCCATTGGAAAAGCAGTTTGGTAGAGCTGTTTAGTTGCTTTGAACCTTTTATGATTAGAACGTATAAAATTCACCTTAATGGCAAAATAGTTAAAATTTTCTATAAAGTGCTTTTCTTGACAGCTGCTCAAGCAAGTCCTTTCAATACTTGCTATGATCCAGAAAATAAGCTCTAAAGTTGTTGAGCTAGTGATTATTAATATCATATGCAGATTTATACAAGGAAAAATTCCAATGGAAGAGTAACATAAAATAAAAGAAAATGAAGAAGAAAAACATTGTTTCTGTGAGCAATATCTTTGATGGTATTACCAATCTCAGCCTCGGGAATCTTTCAGAACTCCTCTCACCAGTATATTTTCTATCCACATAAACGTGCCTGATAAAATCTCGAAGCTTATGAAGATTACTGGAGCAAAAATATGGATCAGAAAGTCATTAATTACTGATTTTCTACTTTAAAATTAAGACATGCGTAACCACACCTGCCATCAGGATAGGAATCCCGCTGAGGATCCCAATCTTTAAAATAAATTTGTCTTGCTCTCTATGAAATAAACTCATGTTAGATCATGAAAATGAAGTCCTCAAGAACAAAAGTGAAGAGAATTAATAGTTCAGTATACATCATTCCCTCCAGCTTGAAGTGCACTAACTTCCTCTGCTTTAAATTTAGCCATTGACACTGATTTGACTCGATGTGTGAATTCCCGGCTGGAGTCATACAAAATAAGTTAGTCTCTCTTGCTTGAAACAAAACACTACCTAAATTTGGCCTTAATTGCCAAAAATCACGTCAGTTGCCTGTAAATTATATGCACTGTGGTTATATTAATACCCAGAGTCGACAACTAGATCCCAAAAGCTTCTGATAAAGATGGCAGAGTCAAAATTTATATTAACACTTACTGTACTCCACTGCAATTTGTGCAAACAAATGTCAAGAAAGTGGTGCAGACATATTGTGGCCCCTGTCAAAATGCAAACGTGTTAAGGCGATAGGAAGGCAAAAGAAAATCATACACTAAGAAATGATTTCCAACCTGAAAAATAGGCCTAATCATACTCATATGTAGAAAAAAAAAAGTAAATAATGTAAGACCAATCAGTCTAGTCCATCCAAAAATGTAGAAAAAAAAAATTAATGCCAGACTAATCAGTCAAGTCCGTCAAGACCTGAACAATGCAACAAATTTTGCTTGCACCAATCCCCAAATCAAAAATCAGTACACTAACGTTCAAATTTGGTTCTCCTGCCTTTTAGTTTCTGCTTGAAATTGTTAAATTAACAAACATGACCATGATTACATAAACCATAAAATCCCACATGAATGCATTATAATATACCCGAAAATCCAGATTCCTCTGCCAAGCATAATAACCTAGAAACCTCTAGCTCATTCAGACGTGAACTAGACAAAATTTCTTGGCATACATAGCAAAATATATAACCATTCAAATATAATGAAAAAAGGAGAGGAAAGAAAAACGTCCTTACCAAACTATTGCAGTTAATACATCTTCTGTTTTCAGGAAGTTTGAGAAGACTACGAATGATCCTTTCAACCCTCTCCTCTTCCTTCTCTTTTTTCTTCATTTTTTATAAAGATCACGCCTTCTTTATCCAACAAGAAATTCAAAAAAAAGAAAAAGAAAACGTTAAATTCGCAAATCAATTAATACATTAATAAAAAAAATTGATTTCAATCCCAACATAAACCTCAAAATTCCAAAATCTTAATATAAAAAATAAGGAGAGAGAAGCAACCTTGCCGGAAAGAGGGACGATAAAAAGAGAAATTGAGCAGAGAAGGCGAAACCCTAGAAATGTAGAATTGGAGAAGAGAATGAAGGCTGATAGGTGAAACCAAACGGAAAACTTCTAAGGGATTCGAAGATTTAGAGAGGGACATGTGTAGATGAGAAATGGTGATCAATGAAGTCTGGAGAGAAAAATATGGAGGGAAATTTGCCGCTATTGACGGTTGTGAGACCGGTTTTAGCCGTTTGAGGTTTGCTGCAGGTAATTTAAAATTTTAAATACCGAGTTAAGCCACTCGTGGGCGGGGCAAGTTGGACTACAGAAACCACAAATCAGCTATTGACCCTATCCAATCTCATGAAAAAATTTGAGTTAAGTAAAAATATTGAGCTCAATGATTAATATCTAATTAGAATTAGAAATCTTCTAAACCGAAAGAAATCGAATTATTGCTTATGTTTAGATATCAGCCCTCAGTAGGAATTTTCTCTATTTATAAAAATTAAATATTCCATCTTAATAAAAAAATTTAGACAGAAATTTTCTCCGGACACAAAAATTAAACATTTGACTTTTAAGATTTTTTTCACACGGAGTAATTCTTGCTTTTTTTTATAGGTAGATTTGAAGACATTATTATTTTGAGATGAAAGGAGATTTTTAATGCGATGATAACAACATGGTTTTTATGATTAAATTTTGAAAGTTAGTACTTTCTTGGGATAATGATAATTTTACTGTCTAAACTTGTCAATTTTTTCTATTTTGGTGTTTGAACAGAAAATTGTAATAATTAAGTGTTAAAATTTGCAATTTTTTTTATTTTGATATCTCCAGCTGACACGGCTTAACAGAAAATCTAATGGCATTTAATGGGACCCACAAATGTCTATGTGGCATGCCTATATGACTGCAAACTTGGACTGACTCACTTGACACATAGGACGCCAGCGTGGTAAAAGGCCCAAAATGTCCTATTTGCCCCTGCTGATTATTGTCCTAAACCCATCTCTTCCCCAAAATATAACCTAAATTGTGAAACTTCTTTCTCCTCCATCGAACTTCTTTCTGTTTCCAAATCTGCTCACGTCATTTTCAGTCCCTTTGTTGCTTTCTCCCTGATTCTTCGTATCTTCTTCAGTTGGTGATGGATTTTTGATTTTGCAAGTGTGGAATCACATGCCCAGTTCAAACATAATGGACAACTTTGAATCCTTAAAGGAGATTTGTCGCTTGCGAGATTCGTTTGATGAGTTTGTAGTTGTGGTTTGTGCTTTCCACTTCTATTTGATTTTCTTTTCGTCTGAGTTTGAGTTTTCTTTTTATAATTGGAAAGTTGAGCAAAACAATGCTTGCGATTTCTTTGAATGGGTTGATCATGTTATGTGCAACAGAGCAAAGAGAATCATTCCTGGTTTGTTGAAGAGCAAGAATGAGATGGAAGTTGAGTTACAGAGAAGTTGAAAATGTGAGAAGCTTTTATGGTTTTGGGTTGTTTTGTCCATCATTATAATTGTGTTGAAATAGTGATTGAACTAATGTGCTGGGTAGTTAGTATTTAGGATGAATTTTAGTGCCTTTGGATGAAGCAAAATTGTAATATCCTAGTTTGAGATTGAATGGAACCTGATTCTGTTTGTAATGATGAATCTTTTGTTAAATGATCATGTGTTTCTTTTTATCTGTTTGTTTAAATGTTTCTTCTGATATGTATTACTGGTGTACAGTTTGATATTGGTAAAATCATGGGTAATGAACATGAAATGGATATAAAGCAAAGAAACAATCGGTCAAAGAAAATGATGCAAAATGTGAACTTAAAAAATTCTGCAAAATATACATTATGTACACAAAAAATGGACTTGAAATATTTATTAATATATAACCTTTGTGGTTATTTCTCTATTTCATGCTTTGAAAGTAATAAGTAAAAGCACTTGAATATGTCAAATATAAATCCAAAACTTTAAAAGCATTGTAATTAACAGTAGAAACTGAAGTTCAACTGAATAAACACAATTCTCAAATTAATAGACCGTTAACATAAAATGTTCAATTCTGTTAACATCAAATGTAAGGTTTAAAACCTTGAATGACAGAATTAGTCAAATGTAGACTTGTGGCTATTAACATTGTTCAGGCCAATACAAAAAGAAACAAAAAATACTATTACAATCTAATTTCCTTTATTAACTGATTCTTGGGTCTGCATTACATCATTGGGATCCTCTCTACTGACAGTACTGTTCTCAGTGAGCTTAGACTTCTTAGAGGTTTTTCCATTAACATTGACTTCTTTGATTTCCTCTCGGCATTTGCAGTTTGCAGTTTTTCCTTCTCAGTTTGCAATTTGATATAAAAACCATATTTTCCTTTTCAAATAGCACAAATAATGCAAGAGAAGATGATCGATTATAAGTTTAAGCCACAAACAGAAGCTATAAGTTAAAGATTCAAGGAAATGCCTTATCTCCATTGTCGAGAATGTTGTTGAGAAGCACTCCAATCTCACTCTATTTTGGTGATAAATCAAATGATATGATGTAGTCGTCCCTTTCTCAACGATTTGATTCAATTTAGGAAGAGAAAGAAGTTCGATAGAGAAGAAAGATGTTTTACAATTGAGGCTAGATTTTAAGGAAGAAATGGGTTTGGGGCGATAATCAACGGGGGCAAATAGGACATTTTGGGCCTATTGCCATAGCATCCTATGTGTCAAGTGAGTCAGTTCAGGTTGGCAACCACATAGACATATGTGGATCCTATTAAATGTCATTAGATTTTCCATTAAACTATATCAGCTGAAGACACAAAAATAAAAAAAATTATAAATTTTTCATTCAGACATTAAAATAAAAAAAATTAACAAGTTCAGCCACTAAAATTATCATTGTCCATGCTTTCATTTTACAAGCAATTCCTAATGATTTCTTTAAAATAATTTACCTTTAAGCTTGTCCCGAAGTTTGAAGTTACAATTTGAATAATACAAAATCCGTCGTACGTCTATTTCACCATTGTTAAAAAAAATGTTACAACCCGAGTGAAATTTCTCAATTCCATAATTTATTATTAATAATAAAAAAATTTAAAATTACTTGATTTCATTTTACAAATACTTTTTTGCACATACTCGCTCCCTCCACCTGTAATCGGGAAAATTTAAAATGAGCATCCTTCCTGCTATGAGATGATGTAAATTAATGTAGTTCTAAAGCTGAATGAGCTACTTCTCATTAGAAACTAAAACGATATTACTAATTTAAATGCTGAAAATAAAAATAAACTACTGCTCCATTCAACCCCTTGGTCCTGGACTGCAGCTCTTAATGAGACATTGGTTTGAGAGCATACAGAATCCCATCTATCCATAACTCAAAAATCTGAAAATGTGGAAGAATCAGTGTCAAAACTCAGAAGAAAAACAAAAACAAAAAAACCTTGAGAGCATATAGAATACCATCCATCCATAACTCAATCTCCACAAGAAAACTACACAATTCCCCCTGGAATTTAACGTTGTTTTGTTCACTTCACATCAAAATATATTATCCCAGTGGAATTTTTAACATTCTGAATAAGTAGAAGGAAAACAGAAGATGAAAGAAAATATATTATCTCAAGATGATGGGAAACCTGGAGAAATAGAATAAAATAACATGGCAATTTAGTGCTACTTCAATAAGCAAGCTACTGGTTGATCTGGAAAACCACTCTGATATCTCCAATAATGACTATAGAGAAACCCAGCAAACCGACCAACTAAATATTATCATCCAATTCAAACAGCAACAAAGGACATTATGACTCTCACAACTGCAATAATAAAAGTGCAATACAAAGAGGTAGCATAAGTTTAATGGCATATATACATATATAACACTTGCTCCCTGTAGAAAATGTTAAGATGTTTGTGCTCAGTCATTTTTTATACAAAGCAAAGATCTGAGAATTAAAAGGGTGCCTACACACATACAATAGGAAAATCATTCACAAAAAGATCGTCATTGTCAATGAATGAGTCAAAACTAGCTTCACCTGTCAAGTTTTCTGTCCATATCTGTAGTGGATGGTTATATTTTCCCAAGCAACTATACTGCAATTAAATGACAAGAATGAGAAAGCAAATAAGATTGCTTAGCCAGAAACTTCTCAAATTTATCTGCTGCTTTAAGACAATTAAAATATTGCCAACAATATACAAGGAGAAGGAAATTTCAACAGATTCTGAGCCTTCAATAAATCTGTATGAAAATTTATAAGATCATTTACTTACAGCTTTTTCCCTCTTCTTTTTCAAGAGATGACATGTTCTCATTGTCACATATCTATCTAGTGAATGCTCCAACATTCAATCAGCAGGAATTTGTAATTTAATTCAAAGGGGTATTGTATTATTTTGGCCAACTGCTACTATGATATCAAGGTTAAGACTGGAAAATAAAAAAAAGGAAGAAAAAAAGAGAAGAGGAGGGGAAAAAATCTGTACAAAGACCGGTAGCCAAAATTCCAAACACCCCTCACCTCTGCAGGGTTCGTCATGTGAACCTGCTACTTTGGATACCGAAAAAACACTGGTGGGCGGAAACACCGTGAAGTCACACCAAAAATGTCACGACAATGACAATGTAAGGAGGCAGAAGCAAAAAAGTTCTCCCCTCCACCTGCAATAACCCTCCTATTATAATAAGTCCTCTGGAATCAGTGCTACATAACAGAGGCCGCCACCACCATGGAGAAAGGAAACATCACAGTGCTCCAGCAAAAAATTTCAATTCTAGAACTGGATTCTCCGGCTGCAGAAACACATGGTGAAGGGTTGGCAGATTTTCCCTACCCTTATCATCTCATCTTGCTTTCTAAGTTTACCCATCGCTATTTATGTCCTCAGAAGAAACTTTAATTGCCTCAGCAGTCATAAGGGCAACCACAGCCTTGTGAATGGCTAGATCTGCCCTATAGAGCAATCTCTGAGCCCTTTCTCTCTTTAGTTTAGCCACATGAAGTGCATGCCGCGCTGCACCAGAAGCGTCACACAAACTGAACTCATCAAGATCTGAACTATCAAATTGTTCAGGGCCATGGCTTGGAGGCCCATCTAAGTGGTACTGCCGCTGGCTTGGCCACTCAGAAAAGCCCATATTCCACCTATTAACTCCATTTCTCTTGTCAAACATTCTCTGATTATATGAAGCAACCATCTGAGCATCATTAGGAAACAAAATTGCTCCGGGTTTCTTCGACTTTTTCCTGTAAAGTTTATGAATATGAGTTCTATCATACCGATCACCGCTCATTGAAAAATATCCTTTGCCGCCTGTATCCCTAGGTGAAAAAACCCTTGGTGATATTTGAGGCAATGGAGAATCATCTAAAGGTTCATAGTTATGTCCTTGATACACAAATTTTTCATCACCAGAAGCAAATCCATTCAATCTTCTTCCTGG
The DNA here is from genome assembly GCA_948099535.1 of Jatropha multifida. NCBI lineage: Eukaryota > Viridiplantae > Streptophyta > Magnoliopsida > Malpighiales > Euphorbiaceae > Jatropha > Jatropha multifida. The sequence goes on from CANUEX010006251.1 coordinate 80,351, forward strand.
ATGCAACAAAACAGTTGAACCAAGGAGAAAGTTTGCAAAAATGAGCTTAAAGCAAATGGGAGAAAGAAAGCAGTAAAATGCAGAATGGCAACGAAAATTACCATAAGCATGGAAACCATCATGATCTCCTGGGAAGTTATTGTTTTGAACAGGCACTGAAATTTTTCTCTGCGACCTCTGTTTGGATCCCCTGTTAGGCACTTCCAGCCCCCGTGGTTTCAAGCAGAAAGCAAACATGGCAGGCTTCTCAGTAGGTGCAACCTTCTCATGGGATCCATTAGGGAGGCCAGTGTTACATTTAGCCATTGCTAGCTCACACTCCCTCACCTGTTGCTGATACCTTTCCCATAGGGGTGGCTGAAGAATGCTCATGCAACAGGCAAAAAAAATTCATGTTAGACAGAATGTGCTTAAAGAGGAAAAGGCGAGGTGTTTAAAAGAGGGGTAGGGAGGATGCATAAATAATCAGTTCAAGCACACGATCTGCTGAAGATAAAACCAAAAGGAAGTCAGAAAAACCTAGTGAATTTTCTTAACATCATACAGGAACAATCCATCACTCTCTACCAAATGGAAATCAAAACAACACAGTGAATTTTTTGAGACAAAGAATATGATGTCGCTATGGGAGGTATCAGGTGTTATTATTGTACAAACTGATGTGCACACCATCAAACATCCTCAACCAAATCATGAGTCAGTCATTGTACAATTGAAGGGTATTAATTTTGAACCTATTATCCGAACATGAGTTATAACCATTAATTCAAACTTATCTGACAACATCTGTAATAGAACTCAAACAATGAATGACCATTATTCAAATTCCAACTTATCAGATTATATCTGTATTAGGACTCAAACAATGCATTTGTTGTACAAATATTCCTAGCATATCCATCTAAACTTTCGTACCATACAGCCAAATCTCAGTACTTATTGAGAGTTTAGGGTTCAAAAATAGGCCAACATAAAAAATGATATTGTAGTTGTAGTCCTAGCTAGTTGCAGTCACTGAAGTCCCAGCATGCTCCCTTCTCCCCATGAATTTGATCCTTCATTCCCTTCTCACCTCCTTTCACTTTTTCCTTATTTACATCTTCCATAACTTTAAATTTTTTGACTCAATCACAGTATCATCCATGCTAACTTCTTATCTGGATACAACCCACCAATTATTTAAATATAATTGCAATAATAAACAAGTTATAGATAAGAATCAAGACTTTCTGCAGAGGTGTTTTGGTGAATAAATTTGCGAATTAAAACGACTTTGGCACTTATCATGCTTAATGAAAATAGGAAATAGGTAAGGGAGATAAGGATCAAATGCAGTTCAAAACTAACTATTTCAATATTATAAACCCAATCATTCCGGCGGGACAGAATAATTAGCCTTTCTGCCAAGGACATAGCCTCAATTATCATTTACAACGGATAAGCTAAAAAATGATGCCATACATTTCTTAGGATCAACAAATAAACAAAAAAAGAATATAAAGAAATTCAGAAGGAACCTGGAGATGACGGATTAAAGGCATCCCTTTCCTCTGCCTTTTCTGCTGCCAATGCTCATATATAATTTTCACTACTTTCAATGGGCCCACGCCAGCCATGAGCTCTTCAATTTCATCTGCAGTAAATTGATCACGTTGTTGAGAATATGCAGCCTTCTCAAGCATGTCCATTGTCTTCTCAAACATTTCCTCAGAGATCTCCCACAAACAGCTCGAAGCAACTTCAGAAGAAGTTTGATTTTTCAACATCCATTGCTCATCATCACTATCCATGTCATACAACACCCTTGATGGATTCAAAGCCATCTCAACATCAGTTTCAACCTGCCTAAAGTACTTAGATGAACTCCGCAAAAATGGAATTTCAATTCCACCATCATCATTTTCTTCTATCAAGCGAACGCCAGGAATAGGAATGTTTTTAATTAGTGCTGCACGGATGTTCCGATTGTGGCACTCTTCATGCATCTCTTTGAAACGAAGCCATTGACTCCTATCAGGAAACTCCAATATCCAATCCTTTCCTCCCTTCCACATCATAGCATGTGTATATCGGTTCGTTGACCCAGGCTGCAGAAACTGATGTGCCTTGTATGAATACTTTGTAGTGCCTGAAATTTTTACAGCAAGCTTCCATTCATTATGATCAAAAAGCTCGACCACAACCTGTGCCCCACCTTCTCTCCACCCTCGATCACCATGCGTGATTAATACATTTGCTTCACAAGACAACTCCAAGTTTCTTTCAGAACCTCTAGAAACATCTGATGATCTCTTCTCGCTTGCCGTCCTAATTCGTTTATGTGGAAGTGCTTTCTGTGAATGGCTTTTATTCTTTGGGCAGTAATCAAAACCCCCAAAAGGCAATGCATAAGATACCTGAGTTCGTGGCTTCTTCGGTCCATTGCCAAAATTATTATGAACAAAGTCACCCCTTCCATCTGACCATCCATGTGCAAGGTATCCAAAAGATGTAGAACTGCTTCTACTTCGATGCCAGGTACTTCTGCGAGCTGTAGGGTTAGGACTGGGGATAATGCCGCCATTCATATTCCAAGACAAGTCAGTAGCTTGTAGGGCGCCATGTAACTCCTTATCAACATGCTTATCGAATTGATTAACCAGTGGAATTTCAACAGTAATACCATTCAGAAGGGAATGAGAACCAGTACTACACTTATCAGCAGCTGGCTTCACTGATGAGTCTTGCTGTTCTGAACCTGAATGATGGGATGACCGCTTCTGTGGCAAGTCAATAGCATCACTTGCAAATTTTCCAGGACCCTTGGAGCTGGCAGAAGCTCCAACATTTGCAACATCATTAAAGTTATTTGGAGAGGGCATCATCCAATCTCCAACACTGTTAGCAGAAATGCCAATAGCTTGTGGTTCAGCTTTACCACAAGATAGACATTCATCACAATTAGCATCCCTGGAAGAAACCTTGAAATTATTACAAGAAGTAATTTCTGAATCTTTGTTTGAGTAGTCCTCCGCACTAGAACAATCGTCTAACAGCAAACTATCAGAATTTTCTGGATGCTCTGTTGGAACATGATCCTGAAAGCTGATGTGAGTCACACTATGTTCCATAAGCAGCTTAAGATGCAAACCAAGAAAGAAAGTGGGGGCAGCACTAAATGAAAGTGCAAATGGAGGGAACCATCCATCTGACTTGTCAACATATGCAGAAGATGAACTGGCATCTACATAAGTGGAATCTCTGAAGACACCTGCAAGACTTGTACACTGCCTAGACCTCCTTATTGGACCCTGAACATGGTAAATTCACAGCAGTTAATACCAATTATTAGCGGCGGGAACAACCTTGGTGTAAAAAAAAATGCAGAATCAATCACCAGCTTCAAATGCTTAGCCATTACCATAAATACATAAAAGCATGAAATAGTGAAAAAGGGTGCTATGACCAACCAACTGCTGTTGGCCTCAATTTATTTGATGAGATAATATCAAGAATCACAGATTCAACACTCAGACTATTACTCCAAGAGCAAGGATTAAGAAAAACTGCAACCGAGCAGACAGTAAGTAACGGAAGCGAATGTGATAGACATACAGAAAATTGCAGATACACAGCCCCACCCACACACATGTATTCGGAGAGGGTGGGTTTCTGAAACAGATTTTCAACTCTTAAGTGAAATCTAAATGCCCGTTTTGATACATGTGTAAAAAATAAATACCTTAATTCTTGATGGATCAACGCAAACAGAAGACTTGACAAACTGGTCGGTTCCATTTTGAAGTGCCTTAATGTTATCAAAAGTGCATTCTGATAAAGGTAACTGCTCAGTAAGCAAACAATGCCTTTTGAGCCTAGAGTCCAGGTGCATCCATTTTGAGTTCTTCACTTCAGAAAAGCTGTAGAATGCAAACACAAGCTGCTTCCTGAAAGCTTGGATGCAAGAAAATTTGAACTTGATTGAAGTAACAGGCAACTGCAAGTCAGCATATTTTCCCTGCTCACTAGGTTGATGAAATACATCCAGGACATGGAAAACAAAACCTATTGCCTGCTTCAAGCAACCTTCAAACAAACAAAACCTCAATCCAACTATATTATCTACAAAAAGCATCTCCAAATGAACCCTTGGCCACATAGTCATCAGTGTACCATATTGAAGCAGTAATAACGTATGGAAGAACCAAGTATTATACATGCCCAACAAGCAATCGCAGATGGAAACCAATGGGAGGTTTAACTGAAACCCCAACTGTCTTGATTCAACCAATTGAACATTTAGTTTAAGAAGCCCACTAACATCATTCAACCATAGAGCCTCAACAGAATCCAACCTTTCCAGATTTTCATCAGGTTTCAATCTTCTCAGAGAAACAGCTTGTTTTGCCAAAGTTCCAGAAGCAATGACAGGGCCAAGAGAAGCATCAGCCTCTGGTAAGCTAGTGGATACATGATTGTCTTTAGATGTGTTATGCAGCACACTGCTCGCATTTCGAAATCGCCTCCTATAGTAAACAACAGGAGCCTTGTTATCATTAGGAAGCTTCCTATCTTTGGAAGTGATGGGACTTTCTGTAGGAGACAAACCAACCCTTCCACCGGCAGCAAATCTATCTGCAAAGGCAGAATTACCAGGTAAGTTGATTTTATCCCTGCTCTGCGAACCTGCAGCTGAGCTCTCGTGTCTGCTTACAGTGTCATCAGGCAACAATGAAGTCACAGATGTCAAGGATCGACCAGACATTTTCTGTTTCTTCAAGGCATGGAGAGGGGAAGATTTGACTCTATGAGTAGTTCGGGCCAACCATGAGATGATGGGTTCTGAGTCCATGTAGTTCCCTACATAGTTATCATCCTCTGTAGCGTAGTCTTTCTTCTTCTCTTTGCTGAGCTTCAATTTTCCCTTTTCACCATTAGAGCGCTTCACTCTTGTCACAGATCTTTTTCTTTGAGGCTTACCTGGTACTTCACTAGGAAGCAGCAAGAGTTTAAATCTCTCATTCTGGAGATTAATCCATTCTTCATCCCGATCATCATATTTTACATGATGAAGTTTTTTCACTTTATCATACTCACTGATGAGGCCATAATACCAACTCTTGTCCAAAGGCCAAAAGACCTTAATTCTCCTATTCAACACCCAATACGCGTCCAAGTTCCCTGAAAAAATTTCATAATAATGGCGCCGCTTTCTTGAATTACCCTTCTCTTTGTGCTGTTTCCTGGGTCGCAATACTCTACCAGCAGTATCAACAGATGCAGATTCAGATCCAGAGACGTAGTTAGACCCCTGGGCAATGAACTCCTGACCAGACGATAATAAAAAAGACAAGCCATTTGCAGAAGGCAAGGAAGAGGCTTTGCTATTCAAAGAAAAACCAGTGCAGCTTGGATCAAACCGTGATGACAGCATCCTTGCAGCATTCTCTTCAAGGTTCTCCTCATCATCATCTTGCAAATCATCACTCTTCTTAACAGAAGTATCAATTGATGGCTCAGCCTCCTTAGCAATACTCTTGTCATCAGGTGCCAAATCCTTCCTCTTCCTACTCCGTTTCCGCAGTGACTTTTTTGAAGATGAATCACCATTATTTTCAACATAATGGCCATTGTGAGATTTCTTCACAGATAAATCACCACTGTTTACAACAGGAAGACCAGGAAGCTCATCTTTTTCCTCAAAATGCCTACCAGAACTTGTTTCACCATTTCTGTTTTCTTTAAAATCATCAGAGCGTTTCTTCTGTTTAGCCTTCACATCTCTGCCAGCAATCTTAGACGCCTTGTCAACATTGCCCGGTTTATCAGTAGACAGCCCTGCAGGCTTCAATACTTGGCTAACATTCTCAACTTTTCTTCGGCCTACAAAACCACGTTTGCGCCTAGGGATTTGGATAAAACTACCCTCTAAAGTTTGTGAAATGCTACTAAACCCACTACTGTCATTCACAGGTTGATTCAACCCCGACTTTAAATCTTTTGAATCATGTGAACCTGAACTCAGACTGCCATTATACACTTCCTCCAAACTTTTACTGCCATTGCCATTGACTTTTCTGAAACTAGTGATGGAAACGGCTTTTCTACTCTTCTTCCTCTCATGTCTCTTCTCAACACCACTAACATCTACACTGCCCTTCCTTTTCAAGTTCTTAGTTCCAGCATCTTTTGAATCCTTGGATTGGTAAAGACTCTTGAGATCCAAAGATCTCGATTTCTTAGGAATTTCTGCTTCATGTGGACTTCCTATTCTATTTTCCATCAACAATGCCTCAGTCCAAACACCAATACCCGAAACTCCCAATTTCAAATCCCATCATACATTTTCAGATCTGTAAAAACCATAATGACACCAAAATTACTTTAAAAAAAATTCTCAAGTATCAAAATCCCCATAAATGACTCATAACCGATGATCAAGACCCTAGCCAACAAATATAACATAAACCGAAATCCAAATTGACAAATTAACAACAATAAAAAGAAAATTGCATGAGTACCTGGATCGAACCACCCCCAAATTCTGATTTATCGAGCAAACCGTGAACATTACATGTATAAGACATGAAATAGGGCTTTGAATCAGTGAATTTCGAATTGTAACCCTAACAGATTTGTTGATTTTAGTAATTAATTTCTAGATAATTTTTGAAATTTCCAACTTTTTTTTTTAACCGTGAGAGACGGAGGAGAGCTAGGGTTTCTTTTGGTTTCCAAAGAGGGAGGGCTTAGATTGAAAATAACAAAAATTAAAAATTGAAGTAGATGAATTTGCAAAATAGAAAATAAGCGACTCATTTCTATTGAGATACGTGTCAAACTACTGACCGTAAGATTCAGAAGGTATGGTTGGGATTTTGTTTGGGTAATCCAAGTTCTATGACAAATAAATAAATATCGAAAATTTCGGGGTAAAGGAGGTATATATCTACGGCCAGGATGAATTTGTTGAAACGTGGAAGGCCCAGATTTTAAATTAATATGAGAGTTGTGTGGCAGTTAAGCGACTTGGTTTTGCGAAAAAAAAAAACAGCATATTTGGGAAAGGAAACGAAAAATATAATTGTTCTTTCCCTTTTACGTATTAACAAATAGGGCACAGCATTTTATGATATATCGTGAATGCCACTAAGCTTTTAAGTTCAGTCTTGAGAGGCGCCATTAAGGAAACGCACGAACCACTCGCGGGACTGTAGGCTACAAGGGTACTCTCTCTGTTGGAGAACCGCGCGGATTCAGCGGTTGAAGTGCCACTCGCGTTTCTACCACCGCTGGCAACGTTAACCCAATGCAAAATTTTAAAATTCATTCAAAAATTCATATGATAAATATTTTTTTCACGCTTTGAGAAACCAGAAATTACAATCTTGATATCGTTTTTAAAATATTGAAAAAATTACTATTACAGTCCTATATTTATTAACTACAACTCCATGCATTTCTAAAAATGCGTTTTTGAAGTCCCCGTGTTTTCGTTTTCATTCCGTCAAAAATATTTATTCTTGCCATCTGATTTTTTCTAATTTTTCCGTTTGTGAAGTGAATAAAAAAAACCAAAAGAGAGAATTTAAAATTAATTCAAAAATACTCTTTTGTACTTCTGTCCATTCATCTTCTTCCTTGGAACAAGTTATATCGAATAACCAGTTAATCTTATTCTGCTATACCATTCTTTGATCTCTTATCTCTACAGTTCAACCATCTAACTTTTCTAGCCATAACACTATAATCACTCACCCAATTCATTTCACTCGAAATATATTTTTTTGTATCGTCAACCTTGCATCTCCAGATCCATTTGAGGTAATATGTTTTTGTTTATGTATATGCTTCCCTGTTTCTTCTATGGTATATTTTGAAGTTTGTTTCATGGCAGAAGTGTAATTGTTTATGGTTTATTGGTATGTTTATTGTATTTGTCCTTGAAAATTGTGTTTTGTTTTCTTGATCTGTTTATTTTTTGCAAGAGATACAGGTTTGAATTTCTACATGATATATAGATGAGGCTTAGTATTCAAATGAGAAATAGAGAGAGACCTTGAAGCAGTAGATAAGCTATAAATATTTTGTTGGATGTCTTTGTTTTCTTTTTTTCTTTTTATCTTTTTATCTTTGATCGAATATTTCCTTTACTTTTATTATGAATATTTTGTTGATTTTGAATATTTTGGTGGTCTTTAATAAAGTTATTGTGATGGAGTTTAATGATGGGTTTGGTAATTTAGACGATGAGGAAGGGAACTGATTGGTAGAAAACGAAAATATAAGAGAAAGATAAAGTTATTTTCGTCTTTTTATTGACTGGATGGCCAAATTGACAAAAATTGAATGGAAGTATTCAATATTTTCAAGGAAATGAAAATATAGGGACTTTAAAAAGGATTTAAAAAAATATAGAGACCGATTAATTGTATTTCCATATATTTTTATTCTACTCTCACATTTTTTTCTAATATTTTAATTCTTTTTTCTTAATAGTGGATTTCTCATGGATGATTATACCTTTTGCTTTTGTTTTGTTTTTCTCTATTTTTTTCTTTTTAAGATCCGATCGGTAAAATTAATTATTTAATAATTATTAATTATTTTAATAGCGTTTAACTATTAATTATTTGAGTAGTTTTTTATGAATCACTAAAAACTAAATATATATATATATATATATAATGCATAGAAAGAAGTTAAAAACATTGACAAACCTAACCTCACTGTAGAAAAATAAAGCCTTATATATATATATATATTGTTTTATAGGTTTGGCAACTTTATTTGTTAGATAGAAATATAGATTGTTTAAGTTTAAGTTTGGAGCTAATCAAAAGAAACTATAAATCATTATTAAGTGAAGAGCGATGAAGCGAATCAATTATATGTTATGAAAACTCTATTAGAGCCTTCAAATTCTAATTTACTAAAGATGAGGATAATAATTTCACTTTTGTGTCCATTTTGTGGTTTGGAGGAAGAAATAATTTGTTCATGCTCTTTTATTGTGTAATTTTGCCAGGCCGATGGAGAGAGAGTGTTTCATAATTTATCGAAATAGTTTGCAACAGTGAAAGATAGTACTCTAATAAGATACCCATAAATTTTTAATGGTTAATTATAAATTTAGTGTCATAACTTTTAAAAAAATTTTATTTTATATCAATGGAAAATGTTTGCAATCAAGTAACTGAACACATCGGATATGTTCGGCAATAGCTTTTTGAGTAGTTTTTAGAGTTTTGATTAGTCAAAATGCTATTTAAATAATTGTTCGGTAACATAATATTTGGACTGACTTTTAGAGATTAAATAGCTTTTTGTGAAAAGTTAACTCATATAATGTTTAATTTTTAACGATTCATAAACACTACTCAAATAGCTAATAGCTAAAAATCACTAAAACAACTAACGTTGTTAAAACAATTAATTTTACCAAACAAATCTATAATAACTTTTCAATAAGTGTTGCCAGGTTGCGTGACATAATACAAATAAGATAGGTGGAGCCCATTTTTTTCTACTAAAATGTGATGATTAGGCTCTGACTAAGAAGCCATGCAGGAATTTAGAGACGTGATGAAAGAAAAAGTAATAACAAACAACGCAAGAATCAAGAAATGCTTATAATAATAAACAACCAATTATTTACCAAAAAAATAAAAAATAAACAACCCACTATAGTCAATGCTCTTTTGTTCTTAGTCGATGAATTTTCTTTATGTAACTTGAACGTTGAACAATCCTTTTCTTTGCTTTCACTTTTATTTTTTATTTTTAGTAGTTTCGTGATTTGCGAATGAACTTGTTCACGTTTTGGGGAGAGCAAAGCATCACACCTGATCTAACTCAAATGACACAAGTCCAACCAAAGTATTTTCCTACAACAATCCGATCGCGCGTTGAAGAACTGATTTAACAAACTCAAATTCATCCTCGCGGTGAAATGAGGAGAGAAACGATTGTGCTGGAAACAAAAGGAGCATATCCATATCTTAACGGTGAAACCGACACAGGCAAAGGAATTGAAGACGGCGGAGCATGTCTTGCAATGAGAAGAGAATAAGGAAGCGTAGGAATGTCAGGACGGTGGCAGATCGAAAAGACTGAGGCGGCGAGTGTGATGATACACTTATTGCCCTCGACTTAAGTGCACGGCCAAATATGTCCTACGAACTTTGTTGATTCTTTCTGATCTTTGTTGGCGCCCATCTTTGACATGCTTGTTTGTTTTTTTATTAATTATAATTATAATTTATAGTTTTTTTTTTATTTAGAAGAAATCAGAAATGGAGTGAGTGATTCGTATGTGGCTTCTTAATCAGAGCCTAATAATCACTTTTTAAGAGAAAAAATGACCGTATATTCTATTTGTATTTCTGATATGCCACGGAAGCTGATAATACTTTATTGAAAAATTATGATGAATTCAAATATTTGATTGCAAGCGTTTTCCATTAAAATATTAAAATATAAATTTTTTAAAATTTAAAATACTAAATTTATAATTAACCCATTTTTACTTGAATGACGCCAATCCAATTTGAAAATTCTAAATATGTAGCTTTTAACTTAGTATTAGTATGAACTATTTTTAATATTTGCATAATTAATTTATAATTTTCATTATAATTTATAATTTCCATTATTAAAAATATAATTATTTAAAATTATTAAATATCTCATTTATCAAATAATCTTAATCATTAAGTAAAAAATTATTAATATCACTATTTAATCATTCAACTCAATAAATTATCTTTTATATATATATATATATTTTAATTTTTTAGGAGTGATAACATCACATCAACAAGAGAGTTTAAGGAAAGGAATGGAAGAATAATTGTAAATTTTAATTAATTTAATTGAATAATATAAAATTCTTTTTTTAATAGTTTACTACTATAAAATTATAACATTTAAATTATACCGAAAATTTCTAAATTATAATCGTATTCAAATATTTTATATTAAATATAAGATAAAGCTATTAAAAAATAAAATTTTATTTGGAATTCTTTATTACTATATCTAATACATAATCAATTAATATATATAAAACAAGCATTTTTTCACAAGAAACTGACATGTGACACTTTATAAATACATTATTTTCTTACTCTTGCCATATAAGATTATAATGTCACAAAAAACTTTTAAATTTTAATAATATCCATAAAATTTAATTATTAATTATATTATTATATAAATATTGATATTAATTACCATTCAATTATCATAATTAATATATATTAATAAATAATTATAATCATTATAATATTATAACCTATTTTTCTCAATTAAAATTATATAATATTGGTCTTGATTGTCATTCAATTATTATATTAATATATATTAAATAATTAAATAATTAAAAGTTATAATCTATTTTAAATTAAAAATTATCATAATTTTGATATTGGTTATCATATTAATATATATATTATAACTTATCTTTTAAATTAATATTATTATAATATTCACATTGAATATCATTATAATCAATTATAGTTATCATTTATTATTGTGAATGAAAATATTATAAGTAAAAGAATGATAAAGAAAGTTAATGATAAAATATTTATTAATAGTTTTATTAATAATAAATATCCAAACATTTCAATATTTATTTATATTAAAATTGCAATATATAATTTTTTATTAGTTTTAATGATTATATATTTAATTGTTATTAATTACTTATCATTAGATTATAAATAGAGAGAGCTCTGAGGTTTGGTGTCACAATCCAAAACCGTGGGCCGAACCGGCACTAAGACCTAGGTAAGCTTAAGGCACCCGAGGCCAGTAGTAAGTCTAAACTATCAAAATCCATCCCTATTATCATTTGACTATTGGAATAGTAAGCCCATATTATGACATTTTTCATAAGACAATCAGAATTAATAATTCTGACCCAGCATTAGTAATACATACTATTTGCAGCTCGGGCCTATATCCATATAATAAAAATATTTTCTCATACAAATATTTATTTGTCATAATATGTTCAAACTGTTCCTATCATACAGTCTCCAGATAGTCATTTACACTCTACAATTTATTTATAATCACATGATAATTCTATTACAAACCAATATTTATTTAAACATCCTAACTGCGGAGTAAATAAAATGTGCGGAGTATTCCAAATACTAACAGAGAGTTTATACTAACATGATCACTTCTCTGTGAAGAAGGAAGCAGAGTCTTATGGACCAACAATATCCTTATTTCCTGAAAAATATTTATGGAAGGGGGTGAGTTTCACTAAACTCAGTGAATAATAATAAATAATGCAAACCCACACATTCAAGCAGTATG